>CAKAKR010062296.1:0-127568 GCA_916700685.1 Adelosebastes latens
TTGGATTAATATTAAGTTGGTTAAACTTAATTAAGCCTTTAGATGTCAAAGCAAATCAAGTTGGTTGAACTTAATCAATTGGGTTAGTCAGACTACAAAAGACTCATAGGATTTACTCAATAATGCCATAGTTGGAAATACTTAAAAAGATCCATGCAATTTGTTACCTTAATTTTTTTAAGTTGAGCCAGTGGATTTTTTTTTAGAGTGTTGATGAGTTTTTTGAATGGAAAAGACAAAATAACAAATTTTATTTCATCTAGTTTGTATCTTATTCATTGTACCAGTAAATCTGCTTATCTCACCTTCCAGTGTGTGATCTCTTAGGAAACTCGCACATAACACCCTTATTATGAGACCTAGTGAAAGAGTTTCCTTCAAAAAAGTAGCTAATTTTGTCTGACACACACATGCATGTCACAGTTTGGATATGTGAATTTTGTCTTATCTTAACTAAGTGGCTCAATGCTCTGCTGTGTTTTGCAAAACATTGCTTGAGGCAAGAACATGCAAATTTTGAATGCAATGCTCTCTTCTGTTGATATATGCATATTCCTCTTCCCTGGTTTCTGATGCTGTATGAACCGAATAAACTGTAAAGTTTATAAGCCTTTTTGAGTATGTACTTTTGGACATTTTAAAGCGCGGGTAGGCAGAATATTTTTGGCATCATTGGGCAAAAATGCAATAATAACCTTTAAGCATATTGTAATTCAAGTGTTCTGAGAGAAAACTAGACTTCTGCACCTCCTCATGGTTCTGTTTTCATGCTTTAAAAATCTAGCCCGTGACGGGAGACTTTGGCCAATCACAGGCCATTTTAGAGAGAGAGCGTTCCTAATGGCTGTTCATTCAACCGAGGCAGCTGTCAATCACTCACAAACTCCGATTTAACGGTCAAACTAGGCAGCGCTGATCAAATATGAATTAATATTCTGTTACTGTAATGCCTATTTCTCGCGTTAAATGTTTTCAGAAATGCTGTTTAGCTGTAAAATTCGAAAATTTGCTCCGGCTGGTGGCCGGTGCTTGGTATTTCCTCAACTGATCTCAACATGGCGGCCGGGGTCACAAACTCTCTCATTTTTAGAGCTAAACAGTACACTACAGTCTTCAATTCACATTAGAACACAGTCTACCTTACGGTACCGTCAGGGATCCATATGTTTACATATTACGTTGGTAAGATTAGATACTATAAGAGTAGTGTAAATGTAATGTGTGCGTAGCGAGTGAGTGGTCAAGTGACAGAGAGAGAGAGATGCACTACGAGCGGATCGGCTGTTTGGCGATCATCGGAGCAGAGAAGAAATTAGCAGTAAAGTTTTCTTGTGTTATTAAATGTACGGTAGTGACACACAGACACACACACACACAGTCACATGTTTTGGCTCTCCCCACTTGTGGAATGAATCCGGCGCCGTGTTCAGGATAAGCATCTTACTGTGGACCAGGGAGACAGGTGGAGGTTCAGGTGTAACGGGCACCGCAGCATTTTTCTTGACCAAAAAACAATCAATAGCTCTGTTCATTCTGAATTACCGGTACTCTGGAGCCCTGTATATGCTCTCTGGCTTTGATCAGTTGTCGAGCTACATATTTATATACATATACTGTATATATGTGTGTCAAAAAACTCTGGAAACTCTTAAGCGTGATAGACCACTGACTATCCATTATGTTGTGTCGATCATTGTTGATTCTGTGGCCTTTTCTTTTGTTAGTTTGGTTCATTAGTTTGTTTTCCTCTCTTTATTGCAGCTCCATTCATAGCAGCCATAGCGAACTTATTTGGCCCCTCAGCAGGTGGGGGGGGGGCAGTGGTTTCATGTGAAAAAGTTACATCAATGCATACCCTGTATTAAATAGCCTCATGCATTGCACTTCACAGAATAAAGCACAGTATGGGTCTGCTCTCCACATGGGGATATTGATTGTTAGATTATAAATTCCTTTTATTTTCACTGGGTTTTAAATGGGCTTTGATATTTATACTGTTACATCTGTAGAGTAGATTTCTGAAACATATTTAAAAGTTTTAATGAAGCCCAATGGGGGAACATTTAAAGGGACTGTATGTAAGTTTTTAACATGTGTTTTAATCGTTTTTTATTGCCAATGTGTGAACAGGTTGTAACGCCATGCGCGCTCGCGAGTGCCTTAGCTGTAGCTAATGTTCGGTTAGAAATGTAGTCCGCTAACGCCAACAAACGACCAGCCCCCACCACAACTCAGACTCCAACACAAACTCCAACGAAGCACAAAAAAAGTTATATCTAGTGAAGCCCGTCTTGCAAAACAGGAATCTGACCGACGTCATGCGAAAACTAGAGTTATGGGAGTGTGTGTGCACGTGGGAAGTGAGTGATGAAACAAGAGAAAGAGAGTGGCGGCGAGTGTGTGAGAAAACGAGCGAGCAGCGGCGCAGAACAGAGTTAGTTTAGCATTGAGAATATCAAGGGAATGTTCCAGTGGAAGTTGCAGTTTTTGCTGAAAGACCAGCAGATGTTTCCCGTTTCTTGTTTCCCGGCAGCTGAGTGGAGTGATGGGGGGTTGATATTATGGTTTTAGCTGTCAATCACGTTCAGTCTCTTGTGTGTCTCCTCGCTGCTCGCTCGCGTCTACGTAGTGCGAGCACAAGCGCGAGCAACAGGACGCAGGACGTCGTCGACTTAACGTCCACAGGTGTCGCTGTTAACCAACAATTTCTGATTTCTTAAGAGGCCAAATGGTTTTGATTGAGACTAGATTTTGGACCCCCAGTCACAGTGTGATTTGAGGTAAGAATCCTCTTCCACATAATAATTGCACCACAGCTGTCCCCTGAAATTCCGATCATCAGATTTTCCATATGTGCTCCATTTAGTCTGTGCCAGTGTTTTGTCCTCAATAGGCCTACACGCCCTTGATTCTGCATGCGAGAGGTCCCATTAAAGCCAGTGGTTCTTTTGTCTTTATTCAGCCTTCAAAATAGGTTTCTTTGATTGAGATGAGATAGATTTTTTTTTTCCCCTTTCGTGCCAGACACAATCTCTGTCTCCTCGTTTTCCCTCTGGATCTGGAGAGAAAAGGAGAGCAGAGATGATTTTAATTGCTCTCCTCTCATCCACGTCTGCCCCACCACATTCATCGGCTCGTTTTCCCCCCTTTACAGAAAAGGGGCTGGAGGGTGCCGGGGAGTAAGGTGGCGGGATTTCATTTTTATTATTTTGGGGTGAGGAGGGATTCTCTCCTGGGATGGGGGCGCATCTGGGAAAGGGATGGTGATTGAGGATAAAGGGATGAGGCAGAGAGATTGGTGCTTGTGTGTGCATGTATGGAGCTGTGTGTGTGTGTGTGTGTATGAATGAGGATCTCATGTGTGCGTCTCATGGGAGGAGGAGGGCTAGAGAGGGCCTCAAATCCTCAGGGAGTCTGTGATTGGGAGGGAAATGGGGAATTGGGACTGTGGGAGTATGAAGTAGAGGTGGAGGAGGGAGAAAAAGACAGGCTGGAGGATGGTAGGGCAGAAAAGGTAGAGGAGGAGGGATGAAAAAGGGCAAATTAATGCTCGGGTGCAGCAAAAACTCACAATTATACGATGTGAGGAAAGACTAGTACAATTTTTCAAAGTTCTTGACAGGGAGCTCTGCCTCCAGCAAATAGCAGAAGAGTCCTTGAAAAAAAAGCAAAAAAGTGGCTCTCATGTTGATCCAAACCTTTATTTGAAATCATCACACCGAACCTGTACTTTCACTTCTTTTTAATGAAATGTGGCCACAACATGCTCACACCATTCTTCTAATAACGGGCTTCAGCACAGCATAGCTTTCAAAGACCTTTTCCTCTGAACCACCAACACATTCATTTCTGCCAATATCCAAACTGTATAATGATACACATGGACATGCTTCAATTCACATTTGATAACAGCCACAAGGTTTTTTGGTGGGCATATCAGTTCCTCAAGATGCTAGGTTGAAAGCAATGTCCGAAATTAACTTTTTGACTCACCGGCCGAGCATATTTTTTACCGGCCAAAATAATAAATTGCCTTTTTGTGTCATAAACTCAGAAAAAAAAGTTTGGTAATTTCTCTGTTGTTACAATGTTAATTGGCATTGTATTTTACATCGTTGGAAAGCCTGTTTATTTACCTTCACAATGATGTCCAACATGCATTTGTGGGATGAGCAGCACAGCTGATTATGTGGGTAGCGCCCAAGTGAAATTTGCCAAAATTCTCTGCCAAAGCTAAACAGTGTATTCTCCTGTTGGAATTGACTCTTGTTTTGAGCTTCAGGTGCTGCCAATCAGGTGCCTGATGTGCATGGGGCCTGCTGGGTGCTGCGCCCGACTAAAGTGATCATTTGGTGTCTGCTCCAAGGGTTTTACTTGGGCGCTACCCACATAATCAGCTGTGCTGCTCATCCCACAAATGCATGATCCTTACAAGTTGGACATCATTGTGAAGCTAAATAAACAGGCTTTCCAACCATGTAAAATACAATGACCATTAGCATTGTAACAACAGAGAAATAATCCACCAAACACAAGTTGTATACTTATTATTTATATGCATTTGTTTCAGTACATTTCATTGAGATAATAAGGTATTATGTTGAATACAAATGTAGAGAAGAGTCCAATTTGAAGCAAAAAAAATGAAATATATTGACGTTTAATTAACTCAAACCTGAATACTAGGTTTGGGTAGTATCTATTTTTTCCTACCTCCCTGACATTTCAACAAGTATAGGCTACTAAAACAATTCATTTCATGTACTTCAACATACACACATGACACTAAAACGCTCGATGACTTGTTGGCATCCATTGGATAAGTCTTCGAACTCATGGATCTCTTTCGGCTTCCAGCATCGTATTTCATTGTTTCACCAGTACCTCAAACACCCCCCCGCACGGCCAAAGCTGAAGTTTTTTTTTTGGTGGTGAGGTTCATTTTAGAGAATCTATAAACACATCCACCTGTGCCACATGTGATGAATCATAAGTGTTTGATATCCGTCACCAGCCTGAGAACTGACCACAGAGATAAGAATACAACATTGAGTATAACATGTAAGTTTTGACGGCCTAGTGAAGATTTATTTTCAGGAGTACAGCTTATTAATCATTATTTAAAGCTGTTAATAGTTCATAGTCATTATTATAGTTTTAGAGCATAAGCTTCTCTTAAAAAAGATCTCTTTGGGATGTATAAGAAAGAGGGTGAAGCGGGAGGAGACAGAAAGAGGGGGAGAAAGGAGCAGTGGTGGTGAGGGAGTGGGACTCCCAAAGGTGGCGTCCCGAATGCTGGGAGGCCTCAGAGGACCAGGGGATGATTGTCTGTGACCTTCCCCCTCTCCTTGCACTGTTCAAGGGCATAGTCATAGTCTATGAGTGTGTGTGTGTGTGTGTGTGTGAGTGAGTGTCTGAGTGTCTGAATGTGTATCTTTAAGCCCTTCAACATTACAATGTGGCATGGCGATATGTGTGTGTGCATTTGTTTATTAGGTGTAATAGTGGGTTCAAGGATTCTTAGCACTAAGGCTATCTGAGTCTGTAGTGTGTGTGTGTGTGTGTGTGTGTTTTGTAATGGATTGTCTGACAAGTGCTAATAATTTACCCCCGCTGGATTTAAGAGACACAAGCCTTCCTGTTTAAACAGCTCCCGCGCCTCTTTTCTAACAGATCTGCTTTATTTCAGTAAACCAACATCTCATGTATATTTCAGCAGCTGTACCTAGAGGCAGATGACTCAGCCTCGCGAGGAGGGGCAGAGCAAAACACACATTAAAAACACAGAGTGGAACAGAGGAGCGCCAGATTAGTCCTCATTATGCAGCATTAATCGTCTTTAATCTGCTCTTAATCCAATATCTTTACCTCACCTTATTAATGAGCCATACATCACGGCTGGATTAGGCCGCAAATACTGAGAGATCTTAAAGGAAAAAAAAGGAGGGAAAGAGATGGATGGCAGGGAGGTGAGGTGAAGGAGGAGAAAACAAATGAGAGAGTCACAGAAGGAAGAGCGATGGGAGAGGTACGCTGCAGACTTGGATTTGGGACAAACTACCGTATTAGAGTCACTGTTCTGAGACAAACCGGAGAATTCAACAATATAGTCATATTGTTTTGGAAATAGCACCACTTTTGTGTAAGCTATACACTCAGTCGCCAGTTTATTAGGCACGCAAATTTTACTTTCACAAAGGCTATAATGTTCAGTTTTGTTGAAACTGTGGAGAGATGTTGATTCATCTTTGTGGTCATTTTGGAGGCTGCAGTTTATGATGCTGTTGAACTGTATTGCATTATGTAGAGAGGCGTCTCTACTGACGCTCCGCTTTCTGTGATGTACAGAATTGTAGGCCAAGTACAGCACAGCACGTGCCACCCGAGGTCACTCTCTATGGTTTAACAGGCAGCTGAGCTCAGAAAGATGGCGACTGAGTGTTTTGGGTTTAGTTTTTCAAACTACAAAGCAGTTTATACACATGATTTTATTCAACCAGGGCTCTCAACTAACTTTTTTTCACCATCCTCCCGGAACCGTCGCAAAATACAACCTAAGCTGTCCCAAAATGAATGTGGACCGTCCCGAATTTTAAAATCTTTGTTTTTCTACATTATCATTAGTTAATCATTCAAAGTGACCTTTAACATAAATTGAACATCAAACGTTTATTTTTGTTCATACATTTATAATTAATCCAAAACATTGTTTGTTTTTTTATTTTAAAAAGTCATTTTATCGGTTTGTTATTTATAATTTGCATATTTGTTTTGATTTTAATTTTAACAATGCAGTTAAGTTAGATTAAAATATTTTTTTATGTGTAAAAAGTAGCATTTGGTCAAAAAAACTGATTTTGAATAGGGCCCCCGTAAAGTTAGATCCGGCCCTGCTAGCTGCATCTTAAAGTTGGAGGAGCTGCTGGACAAGGCACTGTCATGGGGAGAGACGCAGCATGTTGCCACGGACAAAATGTGATGGAGAGATCTCATTGCAGCCGAAGAGGAGTAAGTAGTAGGGATGTTAGTAATTAACCGTTAACCGGTTGACAAGAGTACACCGCAGCCACACACATGTGCTCTGTCTCCCGACCGGACACTCGCTAAAGTTACGCCGTGCTCACTGAGTATGCCAAGCAGACAAACAGCTGACAACCTCACAGCTAAATGGTGTGGTGGAGACCATTGGGACAACACACGCAGCAGCGTGGCTGCTACTGTAACTCTCCCAGACGGATGAACCGGGGACTCGTTTATCTGTTTTGCTCATACACTGCAGCTGGTGGTAAATGATGGATTTAACCTGTTTGTGCATCGGCTTTTCGTTGCAGCTGGGCGGCTCGTTAACTAAAAATAGCACCGCTGCATGAGACGCACTAATCTTGTCGGTTAACGGGTAATAATCGGTTAACGAGGGTCGGTTATCAGTTAAAAAACATGCGTGCGCATGTGTGTCTGTGTGTTTATGTTATCAAGCAGGTTTAATCATAACTGTGCGCCGCACAAAACATGCAGTCATTGTCATCGACATTCATTTTAACAATCCTTTTTTTTTCGGCCCCAGGATGATGGTAGGCTATGTCCTAATGCCCCGGACAGACTGGGAACGTCAGGAGGGCTGCCTCTGCCTCAAAAGGTGAAGAAACGTGTTGTAATTTGTAAATAATAGTAAAAATCCACAATTAAAACTCTGATCTATATTCATTCATGGGGCTCTGCAAGTCACTGCATGTTCTACAACACTGTCCTGCACATATTTCAGAAATAAAGCCTTGTGTTAACAAATTAAGGAATTCTGTCCACAGAAAAAACGCTTGAGGGCTTTTATTTTGAACTGAAAGCAGGAAGTGTTGATTTAAAAATAAATCTTTACTCTTTTCATGTCTGTGACATATTCTACAGATGTCTAGACATACAATCAGCTGATCATTTTCACTGTCTGTTGTTGCTGTGACCCCGCGTGCGGCTCGCATCAAAAATAGGCAAGACCTCGAATCTCTAGAAAAGACGAAGCTGACAAGCAGCCGAGCGTCTCACGCGGGCTGTGTGGCTGCCCTGACCTGTTAACAGGGGACGCCGAAATAAAAAACAACAGGTAACGCAGCCGCCACAGGCTGTTCACGAGGCCGGTCTGTCCTGGGCTTTAAGCTCGACCCTGCGTTCAGCCCGGGGGAAGAGGCGCGGGGCAAATATCGTGTTTGTTTACTTAGAAAGTTCATGTGTTTTTTGGGGTGACAAGACAAGACAAGACGGGTTGTCCACCAGCCAGTGTATTGCAGCCCGACAGCCCACAACTTTAGCGAGTGTGTGAGAGAGAGACTGACGGTGAGCATGTTATGTTAGTATGTATGGCAGTAAGTTATCAGTAAGAATACAGCTGTTGATGTAGCAGTTCAGTGTGTGTAGAGTTTTGAATATTTGTCGGTGAATAAATGCTACAACTCCCATGGCTTGCTTGGCACCTGCTGATTCAAAGTGAAGAGGGGGCTAGCCCACGAAGTTAGCGACAACTTCGGCTCAGGTTCTTAAGTTGGGCTGGCTTTAAGGTGGACCAGATCATTGTAGTGACAAGCCGCTCCTCCCGGTTGTGCTCCCGACCCCCGTCTCTATTATTTTGTCCTTTATATCAAGGAGAGTATGATCTCTTCCACCCAAACAGGTGCAACAAAGCTAATCATTTCAAGCTCTTTTTGCTTGAAATGTTTCGTTCTCACATAAAATTAAAACTTTATTTCAAAACATTACGACTTTATTTAGAAATATTACCTGAAAATATTACAACTATTGTTCTAATAACACTAGGGCTGAATATCAAACTATTACGTCTTTATTCTCAACATATTACAACTTTATTCTTAAAATATTATGACTTTATTTTAGTTCTTTCTCCATCATGTGCAGCGATCAAATTGACTGAATATGATTATCTATAATTTCTTTCACATGGCATAACATCATATATCTCTTAGAACCAACCAAAGACTATAAAGAAAAACCATGATGTGGTACAGAATGTGTGACAACATCATCAGGCCATTTAGAAGCCTGTATTTTGTGTATGTTTCAGACTGTTTCTGCACTCTCCCCAGTAAACCCATTTTGAATAATAAAACTTTGCCACAAAGCCATAAATTAGAAGATTTTTTTTAAATATATATTTTAATTTGTTTATTTGGCCACCAATGACACTGCTGCTTAAGAAACTTTGACATTGGCCTCAAAATCCATGGTGGTTGCCACACGGCCCGCGCATTTAAACACACGTTTCCTTTTTTAAATGTGTCTAAAGTAGAAATGTATGTAATTACATTCATATGCATGACTAGACCTCTAAGTCTTTGACATGATGTGTGTTTTTGATAGCAACAATTAAAGCACGCCGTTGTAATCAGCGTTTGTTAAATCTCCGTGAAGTGATGAAAATAGCAGACTAAATTAAGTATTTGATTATAATTTTCTCTGGTGCCTATATCCTTTTATAGCCGCATAATCTCTTTAATTTAGTCAAGAGATAATAACTCACTGTAAATGCTTGTTTCAGTCTAGAAAGATGGCAGGTCACCTCATCATTATAGTCAATTATGCACAGGGAGAAGAACAAGAGTGTTTTCTTTATTGATATGGCTGATTATATTTCAAATCCCTTTTCACAAACAATGCAGTTATACACAGCAACAACAAAAGAGAGACGTAGAGCTTTCTTTGCTACTGGCAGAACTTAGCCAATTCATTAAACCGAAAGACAAATAGTTAAAGCCCACAACATGAGAATTAAAGATGTAACATTTGTGAAGAGAGAGTTGCATTTGAACAAATAAGTTGCTCCTTAGCTCCTACAAGATGATGCTGAATGTGAGACTAAGAGTCTGAAAGCAATTCAATCAGGAGAGACTCGTATGAATTGAATGATGATTTATTACAAAGTGCACGAATTATGAATAGTAACAGTCTTTGGCGATTTAGACCCGATGTGACATGATAAGGGGGAAGTGATGCCGTAGTAGGATTTAGGATTATTCCCCCGCGTCTAGACACTGGTGATGGTGGTAGTGAAGATTGATGCGGATCCGATGAATGAAGTGGAGCAGGATTGCTCTGATTGGATGAATCTGGAGGTGATGGGGTGGTGGAGGGTCGCATCGGTTTGTGCTGATACTGACACTGAAACAGCATAGAGGAGAACGGTTTTTAAACTTTTGACAGCAACAATGTGATTGGTTCAGGGAGATATGGCAAGCTCTGATTGGTCACTGAAAAGAGAGACGCCCATAATCAGCTGACATAGTAATAGCCCATGAGAGAGTGACCCAGAATGAATGAGAATGAATGAGATTGCACCCCTAGTCTTCCTGACTGAATTTACGCATAAGCTTCATACAGTCCAAACACAGTATTTTGTGTATTATGTAGTTTCAACATGATTTTCAAAAGCTAAACTACTAATTAATTTGCTGATTGTGAACTGTTCAAGAAGAGATGTTTTAAGAAGTGATCTGTATAAGCGATGTGTAAATAATTTGGTGATTATGGTGCCACATATGCGCTTTAGAACATGTGAACAGGGGTTTCCTCAAAAGCAATTTAAACTGCAGTGTTTTGTACTTGTACCAAAGAACGTAAGACGCGAAAGCCAATTGGTCGTTCCATTGCAACGCGTCCGCCATTTTGGACCGAAAGCGACTACCGGACGCCAGTAAAACGTCCACCTACAAAGTGCCCTAAAAAAAAAAAAAAAAAATTTGTATTCTATTGTCATATATTTAATGTCTCTACCGAAATTGCCTGTGTTGAACAATAAGAATATTATAAATATGCATACTATTATAACTATTTACTTACTTACTTATTTATTTATCAAACTTTTTTCCGGCTGCTTCCCAGAGGAGCATAAATTGAACGATGGACATAAATAGAAGTAATCCAGCACACAGATTTTGAGAGCAATCTCAAACTATTTCATGTCAAGGACCTCCAAATGTCCAATAGACCACAGACTATGAATGTATAAGAGGTTGTGTCCTGTGCTTTTGGCCTGCATGTTAGTAAATAGCCTACAACTACATTCAATTCTGTCGTGCTACTAGCACTACTAGCTACTGGCCGATAGCCGGTTGTTTGGGAACAGAGACGTTATTACATCCACCACGGTACAGGCTTACAGCATACAGCCCATGGGTGTATTATAAGATAATACAAGTGATGAATTACAGCTAATATATCCATTGTTACAGCCGCATGCAGCTAGCAGGAAGCTGGCAGAACCGGATATGTCATATGAGCGTGCAGGGCAGTGCAGTCCCGTGGGTCTGATGCAAGTTCATTATGCCGAGGAAAATAACTCTGGATTCAGCTATTAGTGAATTTTACAACCTTTAGGACATAACAATTTAAATGAGGGCTATTAAAGTGTTCATACTGGGAAGTTGAATTACCTCAAAAACATTAACCTCTCATTTACAGACGTCTCTTTATATATTCATGGCCACAGACTCATTGACGTTTTCAGTCCAAAATGGCGGCAGCGCTACGGCAGCACCATCTAGCGGCTGTTGTCAAAAATAGTTTTGCTCTCTCTTCGCTTCTATACTTTTTGCTCGTACCCTACTCCGTGTACTTGCTTTACAAAATGCCTCTTTTTTTGTCCTGTCTCTACCTGTTGGTCATTATTCATAACACAAAGTCGATTTGCAGTCTATAATACTAATAATACTAATAATGCTTATAATCAGTCTTTTCTCGATGAGCTCTTTGTGACACCACAGAAGATAGATTCCCCCACGTGGTTCCATGTAGCACTGATGATGCCGGATGACAGTCACAAATCAATGAGTTATCTGTCAGTCTGAATGGAGTGGAGGTTGTGGAGTCAGCATGTGCTCCCCTTTTGAGTCCTGCACCAGGACAGTCGCAAAAATGATTACATTTGTGCAAAAAAGTTATCTTTTAATAAGCTCATTGTCATCGATGAAGGTCTCTCCTCCATGTGAGGATACCTCTCATTTCTTGCGTTAAAAAAGTTGATAAAATGATTTTACTCTCTGTCCTAAAAGTAGGACCATAAATGCAGCACTTAG
The DNA here is from genome assembly GCA_916700685.1 of Adelosebastes latens. NCBI lineage: Eukaryota > Metazoa > Chordata > Actinopteri > Perciformes > Sebastidae > Adelosebastes > Adelosebastes latens. Next base: position 12,075 of record CAKAKR010062296.1, read on the forward strand.
AATGTTGAGCCATTTAAAGGTCCCATATCGTGCTCATTTTCAGGTTCATACTCATATTTTGTGTTTCTATTACAACATGTTTACATGCTGTAATGTTCAAAAAACCTTTATTTTCCTCATACCTTCTGTCTGAAACGCTCCATTTTAGTGCATTTCAACGGAATTGCAACGGAATTCCGTTGCTAGGCAACCGTTTGGGTCCATGTTTACTTCCTGTCAGCTGATGTTATTTACATACATTGCAACAGGAAATAAACTGGGACACATTTATAATGTTTACATTTAAAACCGTGTAATGGTCTAAATATTGTACATTTGTGACATCACAAATGGACAGAAATCATAATGGCTTGTTTCAAATGCACAATTTCTGAATAAGGGCTTTGTGTATTTCTCTGTTTACCAGTATTTATATAGCACTTAAACCTGCTTTATAATATAAAAGACATGAAAATCTCACTTTTTACAATATGGGACCTTTAAGACTGGTTTACTACTTTGAGACGTTTAAAAAATAAAGACTCAGATGTAAAACATTTACTTTGCATTTTGAAGTTCAATAGGTTAAAGGTCAGACAGGTAGCGGCAAGAAAATGAATAGCAGTCAGTTATGTGTTCACGACAATACCAGCAAAAAACACATTTGTTGTGTTCGTGTGCGTGCGTGCCTGGCAGAATGCTAAATACAGCATCACCTTGAGAGTTGCTACCTGCGTTTCCATGGTAACCAAGTCACAGTGCATTCACCTGGCTGCTCCTGCTCTTTTTCATACATTTATGGTTCATAGGCAGAAACAGAGATAAAGAGAGGTAGAAAGTAAACAGGCAGGCGAGGAAGAGCAGATCAAAGAAGAGGAAGATGAAGAAATAGCTCAGTCATTTTGACAGTTGTAAGCTCTACCTATTTCTGTCAGTGTTTGTATGTGTGTGTGTGATCTTATAAGCATCCTCTGAAAGATGTGAAATAGAAGTATCCTCATCGTTTAAAGGTGTTTCTTGGGAAGGATCTGGGTCTAGGGTTGAGATTAAAGATGTAAGGGAATAACTTTAAGATAGCGAAGGATTATATCGGGATGGAGAAACAAAACAGCAGTGAGTGATTTGGACCAAAGACGGCAAAGAAATCTAATGATTACAACTTCAGAGGTAAAGTAACGGGTGCATGAAAGCAGCCAATTGAAGGTCATCCCTCAAACAGACGTGTGTGGCTGGGATTCTTTATTGTTATTCTTGGCAATTGAGCTATAGGGAGGAGTGGACAGGCTGTCCTGAAAATAGCACAGCACCCACTTTGTTCAGAAAATCCAAAACATTGCAAATATGTATGCCGTGTTGTCCCATTAGGCTGCCAGAATTTCTGTTCCACAGTCCTCACCTCTGAGCAGTCATTTGGTAGGGTTCGTCATGTAGCAGCAGCACGGCTCCAGGTGTTGGTATTGTCAGTCTGTCAGTCGGTTTGGTCCATACTGAAATATCTCAATAACTGTTGGATGGATTGCCACGAAGCTTTGTACAAACATTCATGGGCCCCAGAGGATGAATCCTACTGACTTTGGTAACTGACTCATGGCGCCACCACGAGGTTGACATTGTTGTTTTTAGTGAATTGTCAGCTAGTGAATATATTGCCATAAAATTTTGGACTGATATCCACGGTGCCAAGATCATGAATCCTAATAACTTTGGTGATCCACAGAATTTCCATCTAGCGCCACCATCCGGTCATCTACATTTCACTTATCCGGTGAGATATCATTCTCAACATCTGCTGGATGGTGAGGCACAAGATTGTTTACATTCATGTCCCTGTTACGATGAATTGTAATAACTCTTGTCATCCCCTGACTTTTCCTCTTTTTTTCATTTTGTCCAATACTTAGTTTTATGACATATATAAAAACATAATTTATACCTTGCATTTAACTATCAAATCGTATCATGTTTAATGAAGATGGTGAACACGGTAAACAGTAGGGGCGTAACGAACAGTCGATTTGGATTGATGTATCGATTCAATGATCGACGATCCAATATCATCGATTCAAAATGAAAACATCGATACATATCATCATCTTCAAGATGATTAGGTTATTAGATTATTTTGAAATTGACCACGGTACGTCTGTGTCACCATTTCCGTCCAAGCGCATGTCATTCCTAAACATCCAAACCGTGCTAGCGGCGTTAGCAAACGGGGTTGGAGAGTGGTGCTAGCGGCGTTAGCATGCAGTGCTAGCGGCATTAGCTTGCAGTGCTATCGGGGTTAGAGAATGGTGCCAGCAAGGTTAGCATGCGATGCTAGTGGGGTTAGAGAGTGGCACTAATGGAGTTAGCGAGCAGAGTTAGCAAGCAGAGTTAGCGAGCAGAGTTAGCGAGCGGTGCTATCAGCATAACGTTAGCAAGAAAGCGAGAGAGACAGAGAGAAAGAGAGAGACAGAGAGGGCGAGTACCATTAACGCTATAGCTCTCAACGTATAGTACATTACAGTTTATTTGTCGGTGAATAAATGCTAGCTGTCACGGCAGTTTGTGGAGCTTCTAAACTCCGAAAATGGTGGAGCAAATGTTCGATTCGCCATCTAATATCGTAAAACTGACAATATTCTAAATCTACACAGTTGATTTCTCGCCTCAAAAATTTTCAGAAGTGAATTTAGTGATGAAATAGTTACGAAAAATGTAAAAAAACTAGCCGTTTTTGGCTGCTGTTGTTGTAACCGTAGCCTTTAGCAGTCCAGAGCTTTGCATTGTGGGATACAGTAGGCGAGGTAGACTGGTCCGATGCATACTGGAGATTTTTTCCAAATCAGTACGACATCCGGGTATTTTTGGCATAGGCCTACTGTAGATTTTGCTTTTTTTCGCATACTGCATACTACATAATACATTTTGGCCAAATCAATACATACTACTAGTATAGTGTGTGATTTCGAATACAGCCTTTGTGATATCTGCAAATATTGTATCGTTGTCCTAAGAATCTATATAATATGGTTTCATGATGAAACTGGTGATTTACAGCCCTAGTAAACAGTATGTATGCTAAAGATCAGGAGCCTGATAGCATGCTGATGTTAGCATTTAGCTTGGCTGTTCTTTCTTGCGTCATGGGTAGGAGAAATTTGAGTTTCAAATGCCAGAAAATCCCGCATCTTGGGGAGTAATCATTGAGTCATTGGTATTGATCAGCCACCCTGTCAACCCATTCAGATATATTATGGAGATTTCATGCTATTGGGTAAGAAAAAAGAATCAGACCAGTTACCCTTTGAGTTTTTTGATAAAAATAAAAGCCAATGACATTTTTTAAAGAGGGAAAATGACAAACATGGGGCATGTGTACCCTTTTGAAGAAGAAACAATAAGATGTTAAAAAGGGGGCGATTAGCAGATTGGATTGAAGGAGCTTTACCGGCTTTCCTTCGCCTCTCAGACTGAGTTCAGAGATTCACCCTTGGCAGCAGGCGAATTTATGATTTTACCCAGAATCCTTTGCACTTAATTTCATATGCCTGGCACCGTGTCAGACCGCACATGATGATGTCAGAAGAGACATTGCTTCAGGTGGTGTGTTCTTTGAATCTTTTTCTCCCTCTGCCTTGCTCTCTGTGTAGGTCGCTTTCTCTCTCTCTACCTCACTGTGTCATCTCAGTGTCAGTCTTGACTTCATGCTCTGCAGTATTTTCTCCACTGCAGCACTGTAAATCACTATACATTATATCGCCCAAAGTATGTGGACACCTGCACATAACACCCATATGTCATTGTTGAACATCTCATTTCAAAACCATGATCGTTAATATCCTAACAATAACATTTACTCTCCATCTCTGAAACGTTTTTCCGACATTGTAGCTCGTTAGAGCCTCGAATCACAGATTGTCATCTCAAATGTAGGTGATATCTCAATTCTGGCACCCAACAACACAGCAAGATGATATTTTCTATGTGTAACTTTAGCCCACTGCTAGTGTTAGCCTCTAGTCTAGGGTGACCATATTTTCAAAACCCCAAACCGGGAAATTTAAGTGTACCGCATGCGCATTCACGCGCGCACAGGCACGTGCTAATATGCACGCACCATAAGTGTTTTCATCAGGATGGCTAACTTGGAGCACCTGTGGCGCATTTGAGCACGAAGTGGGATCATAAAGAAGGCATTATTATAGGGGGTTGCATCAGAGGCAGTGAGAATCCTGATTTATCACATTCACTACTTTTTCCCCCTTTAATCCCAGGGCTATGCCCGTCATGACGCACCGACAGTTTGGGAGTTTCCCTCAGAGGAAACGTATTGTTGTCTGGGCCTACGTACATTATTTTTCAACTTGTTTTGTCTCAGGCTATTAGAATTAAGATTTTGGAGCTCAGATGACATTTTGGCCAGGATGGAGACAACGGGTGATAGACTGACAGGAACGGACGGTCCTGACGGAGTTATAGGTGGAGCGAAGTGCCTGTTGATACACAGAAGGAACTGTGTAGAATAATTAATCAAAACGACATGTTTCATGTGCACATAAGCACCGAGGGTTCTGTGGTTCAAAATTAAACGCAATGAAATCAAGATCTTCTGCATGCGTAATTGTGGCTTGACCGTGCAACATCACTCTCTATAGAGAGTGCAGCGGTGCGCTGTGCTGGCTTTTGGTATACTCATCTCATGCGCACAAATTAATTAATGAGTTGAACATGATAAACGTCTATTTAAGTATAATATTATTATTTTAATTGTGGTGAAAACCGGGACAATTTGTTAGTGACTGTTGAAAACCGGGACATTTGAGTGTTTTACAGATATGTGTTGGGATTAGGGACACGTCGGCTTGAAACTAGGACTGTCCTGGACAAACTGGGATGTCTGGTCACCGTACTCTAGTCTTTCCTTTGTTTACTTCCAGCTAACAATGTGACGTAATCATGAGGTTTACACAAAAAGGGTCTATAGGCCTATATATTTTTTTAATCATGCTGGTATTGGATCGGTACTCGGTATCGGCTGATACCTTAAGTTCAGGTATCGGAACCGGTATCGGAACATCTCAAGCTCAAACCTTGAAAGACGGCCCAGGTAGTCAATGTTGCCCATAAACTATGAATATAATTGTTTGGAAAAAAAATTCTCTAACTTGTCTTTCTATTAATAACGTTATTCCTTTGTTTTTTAGAATCCATTTTCCTTCAGTGTGAGTTCGCCTGCTCCGTTTAATTTTCTCTCCTCCTCTCAGTCTGGTTCTGCCTCTTATCTACAGCCTAACCCTCTCCTGAGCCGCATCCATATCAGCTGTGTTGGTGGAAGCGCTCCGTGTGGGTGTGTGAGCCACAGTTTGTGTGTGTGTGTGTGTCTGGTTTCTGTGTCCATGTATTGTACTGTAAGTGTGTGCTTAAGCCTCTGTATGAGTGTATGTGTAAACGTACCCAGGGCGTCACTGTAGGCATGTGTTGATGCTCTGTAGTATATGGTTCTAATCACATCCCCTCACTTCTTTCTTCCAATCTCTCTCTCTCTCTCTGTCGGTCTCTGCTTAGCTCTCTCGGCTCTGATTTGGTCTTCTGCGGGCCGTGGTGACCAGCAGAGCAGAGAAATTGCCTGTTATCTAGGGGGTCGATTCTTCATGGGGTCCCGTAAATTGCTTTGTATTGACACCCTGTCAGAATTGGGATCCTCGTGTTAACCCCAAGATCTGGCCTCAGGTGAGGTGACTCTGCCCAACACCAACCAAACCCCTGCTTGTCCTACTCTGTGTGGGGGGTATGCTTGGAATTAACTGCTGAAATAATATCAGGATGATGGGTGACAAGTGGTGAAGTGTGTGCCAACGTTTGGCTACTTCAGAGGGTGCCTGCAAGATTCATCAACATAAATTAGAATTTTTAAAACAGTTTTAAAGCCAGTTAGAATGAAGTGGAGTGAAGGCAGCAGATAATTCAGATGGACGTCCACAGTGGATGACCCTTGACAGCTCCAGTACCTCTTCCTAATCTTGTGGGAGGCATTTCATCAAAATCCATCATATTAGGATGACAGCTATGGTGGCTAGCAGGGCTCACACAGCCCACAGAGGGTGTGATAGATGTGATTGTGAACCACCCACATGGTGATGGAAAGGAGACGTGTCTGGTTAGTTGTAGAACTGCATGTCATCTTTGACAGGTCTCGCATGCATGTTTGATAGTTTCTTTTTTGTTACTTGTTTCGCAGTGCCCTATAGCATTTGCCAGTATTATTAAATTGCCTGCTACGGTTCTGTAATAGCAGCCCTCCCTCTCAAAATGATGTGGACAATGCACTTGTGGCTCTCGAGTGGACCAGTCTACTCAAAATGTCGTTCTATCAAAGTGTCTTTATATACCTTTCAATACAATCTTGTCTTTCAGTGGTACTATTACATTTCCGAGCTGTGAGGATATAGAAGAGGTGAGTAGTTATTTTGGGGTGAGGTGTGTCGTCACATTCGTCGTTGTGCCAGCCTGTTATAATTTCTGTGTTGTGTGGCTCAAACCCATGCTTTCTATCTATCTATCTATCTATCTATCTATCTATATAATCGCGACTACTCGCATGATTGTCCATGATTAATCGCAAATTAATGGCACATTTTTGATTTTTTTTATCTGTTCAAAATGTCCCTTAAAGGGAGATGTGTCAAGTATTTAATACTCTTATCAACATGGGAGTGGTCAAATATGCTTGTTTTATGCAAATATATGTATATATTTATTATCGGAAATCAATTAACAACACAAAACAATGACAAATATTGTCCAGAAATCCTCACAGGTACTGCATTTATCATAGAAATATGCTCCAATCATAACATGGCAAACTGCAGCCCAACAGGCAACAACAGCTGTCAGTGTGTCGACTTGACTATGACTTGCCCCAAACTGTATGTGATTATCATAAAGTGGGCATGTCTGTAAAGGGGAGACTCGTGGGTACCCATAGAAGAGGTCAGAGGTCAAGGGACCCCTTTGAAAATGGCCATGCCAGTTTTTCCCTCGCCAAAATTTTGCGCAAGTTTGGAGTGTTATTTAACCTCTGACAAGCTAGTATGACCTGGTTGGTACCAGTATCTTAACTAGCTTTTAAAACTGAGCCCACGGCAACCTAAAAATCGCAAGTGGTGTTAATGCGTAAAAAAAAATTTGTGGCGTTAAAACAAATTTGCGTTAAAGTGTTATCGCGTTAACTTCGACAGGTTTAATAATAATAATATGATATTGAATTATTCCCCCGCCCGTCAATGTTACTGAACTTCAGGTCAGGGCTTTCTGAAAATATGTATTCAGAGCAAAACTCTTAAGTAGCCCCTTTTGAATTTCATTGCGTCAAAGTATAACCGCCGAGCTTTCCCATTCTGTGTGTACAACATTAAGAGGATGTCATGTGGGAGGCAGAGTGGGTCCACTAAGGCTCTCAGCATCACTCCACCGCTGGCCTCCTCCCCAATAAAGACTGGGACAGCATCCAAACCTCCCACCGCACTCTGTCTCTGACTCTTACTCAGCTATAGAGCACAGTCTCTCTCTCTCTGTGTGTGTGTGTGTGTGTGTGTGTGTGCGTGTGTGTGGTTTGGTATTGTATTCTGCAGTGAAGTGTGTGTGCATTTAAGAGTGTGTGTGTGTGAGTGTACGAGAGTCTAAGAGAGATGGATTTAGGAGGAGGTGGGAGGTGGAAAGTGTGTAATGTGTTGTGATAGCAAACCCACTGGGAATGGCACGAGGAGCTCTGCATATCTCATAACTCACACACATAAACACACACACACACACACACCAGCTGGCCTATCCCTCCCACTTTTTGTACGTCTGCCTCTGTGTCTGTCTGTCTCCTGTGAAGTGCTGCGAGTCCAGGTGGTTCAACCTAATCCAAAGGACACCCTGGAGAGGCGCCCGCTATCTTCTATCCCTCCTTCCCCCGAGAGAAAGACGGGATCACTGAATGTGCGCATGCATTTTCTTAGAACTTAACAGCAAATAGAAAAAGGGGCTATATTGGGCTAGAATGAAGAATTTGGATTAGGTTTAAAATAGGGATGCTAATTTTGAAAAATGTTCTTAACCGATAACCGACCCCCGTTAACCGATTATATACCGTTAACCGACAAGATTTGTGCCTCGCATGCAGCGGTGTACCAGCTGCAGGAGCACAACAGATATTCGTTGACGGGAGTCCCCAGTTCACCGTCCAGGAGCGTTAGCAGCTACGATGCTGCGTGTAGTGTCGCGGACATGCAGCCACTTTCCCAGTTAAAGTCTCCACCGCACATTTAGTTTAGTTTAGCAGGCTGTCAGCTGTGTGTCTGCTCGGCGTAACGATACTTTGTCTACCTGACATAACTTTAGCGAGTGACCAACAAACAGTGTGTGTATTTGTGCTACGTTAGCAGCTCTAGCATTGCCGGAGGCTTCTTGCTCGCCGCCACACACGTAGTCTGCGTAACTTTAGTGAGTTTCCAACAGACCGTGTGTGTGTGTGTGTGTGGGCGGTGAGTGTGAGATTGTTGGTGGCGTTCTAGCTGTGAACGTAGGTGTAGCAGTGTGTGTACAGTTTATTTGTCGGTGAATAAATGCTACGAAACTACAACTCCTCCGCTCCACTCAAGCGAGCCAGAGACCGGAGCCAACTTCCTGTATGCTGCAACTCCGACTATGCCTCTTAAGGTGGGCTGTTAAGGTGGACCAGCTTTTCTCCTTTAAGTGACGAGCCGCTCCTCTGAGCCGCTCAGCTTTTGAATTAATTATTAATATCTCTTTTAACCGATAGTGTTAATCGGTTAAAACGCTTAATGTCGGTTAACGGTTAAAAGGTTAATTATTGACATCTCTAGTTTAGGATAGGGTTGGGGGAAAAAAAGCGATTCACCTCTGTATCAGATTTTTCGAACTTACTGCTTTTATTGTTGTAGTCTGAGTAACGTGACGTCATATATGTTCAACGTCCATCAACCAAACCAAACCGAAACAGCGAGCCGAAACAAAAAAGTAGAAAACGCCAGAGGGTTCACATGGATACTCATCTCCGTGGTCAAATGGGCCGACGCTACAAATGTAGAGCACCCATATAATGACATTTATGTTAAATGCATTCAAACGGCCCCGATGGAGCTGACCATGGATTAGGGCTGACCGATAAATCGTATTTTCATCGTCATTGCGATACGAGCATGCGCGATGAACACATCGCAAAAGGCCGTCTGAAACGCAATGAATGAGAAAAATCATTTTATTTAGGTGTTGTTACTGAAACCCGTTATTAAACAGGCTCCGGGGGCCACAGACTGTATTATGTATCATCACACTGCAGCCTCTCCCTGCTGCTCTGTGTCGGAGCTCTCCGCACATATAAACACACAGAGCAAAGTCAGCGACCAGCTGATCAGATGCCGCGGTGGAGACGAGTTGACGACAAACTACGCTCGTTACTGTAAGTAAGTGCAATAAAACTTTGGAAGTGTAAAGCCAAGATACGTTATCATTACACCTGATCAACAAGCATAAACACGATGAAACGGTTAAACATGTAAGAAAGCGACGTTTCAATCTGCTCTGTCCGCAGTCTCTCATCCACCTCCGCTGTGTTTACACAAGCATGGCGCGTTAGCTCGGCGGCTAACGGCGAATTTTAAACACGTTATTTAGTTGAGCTCTGAATGACTTTAGTTCCCTCTATAAGCAGTGATCCAGTGTTTGTGTCCGGGGAGTTTATTGTGAAGGCTGGAACGGAAGGAGTGAAGCGGTGATGCGCTGCAGACTACGGAGCCTCTGTGTTATTAATTTATTATCTTCATAAAATATAGGAGCAACCTCGGCTACACAAGCTAAAACTAAAGCTGGTAGTAGGCTGTGTAGTCTAACTGTTTAGGTTAGTCTGCCACATACTGTATATATAAAAGCATGTTAGATTGTTTCCAGTGAGATATTAATGAGTTTATATGGTGTCTTTTCTTTTGTAAACATTACTGTTGTTGCTCTAGAAACATTTAGCCTAATTATACATAAAATATATGCATATGTGTAGCTAATATGCACACTTGAATATTTGTTTATATATCGCAAGTCATATCATCATCGCAATATTGAACAATGTTATCGGCCATCACAGACTTTCCTCATATCGTGCAGGCCTACCATGGATGTATAAAGAGAACGGAGCTGACGGGAGAGCTAGAGACGGACTTGGCAAAGTTAGCGGAAGTAGACACGTGTGACTACTACATATCGAATCGGAACCCAAGTATCGTGATAGTATCGAATCAGGAGACAGGTGTATCGTCCCAACCTTAGTTTCGAATAGTGTAAAGATAAGAAAAGTAATATGCGACAGAATTTCAGTGTGTGACGTGAAAGAAAAGTGTGATGTTGAGGAAAAAGAAAGAAAGAAGTCAGAAATATGCTGATAAAAGGGAGATCAAGGAAAGAGAAGTGGGCTTCTCTTTGATGTGGGCTGTTTGTCTCCTTTCTCCTCTCTTCTCTCCTCTGCTTCCTGTCTGTGTATCGCCATACCAAAAAAAGACACAGACTGCAGGCTGGTTGGCAGCTCTGGTTGGCAGGAAACCAGCACCAGTTACTGTTACTGTTTTTGCGTGTGTGTGTGTGTGTGTGTGTGAGTGTGTGTGTGAGTGTATGTGTGTGAGGGGGAAATAAATAGAGAAAAACTTTCGGTCACACTCTTTTTACTGCTAAACTATTTTCAAAAGTAATTTGGTCTCACATTAAGCCTGAAATATTCTATTTCTTAAAGCGCCATTTTTGCCTGTCGTGGTATAAAGAAAAAATCCACTTTTGTTGTTTACACCTAAAACAATATAAAAAACTGAAATGCCATGTTATTCAGTTTAGATTATTTCAGGTCAGAGTTTTGAAAGTAGACGGATCACTGCACTTGTACCCAGAGAAAGTAGCTTTAATTACATTTTTCGGGGTGCATCTAAAATGATACTTGCACTGTATCTGCAAATACAGGTTTGTGATTATTTACTTTGCAGCTTTGCTTTGCTCTGTGTGGTTCTGGAGCATTGTGTTATGCAAAGTAGTCAAACCAATCAGGGCAAGTCATTTAATATCAGCAAAGCAAGCCTTGTTGCTTTGAAAGTCAAATGTTTAGCTGATAGAAAGATGTTACATTTACCATTTGTATGTCACATCATTACATCATGAGTTGTATCTCTTCAGTCTGCTAGATCTTCATACTGATCATTATCCAAAGTGCTGTACGGACAAATGAAACAAACTGTGGACCGACTTATTTTCTTCACCCGACCAGAGTTGGCTGAAACTTTTGTCTAGTGCTGGGGCAATGATTCTTGACAACTACATGCCAGATTATCAAGGCATTCGGTGTATTTATGGTCCCTGGAGAATGACTCCTAATGTTTCTGATGACCCGCTGACCTTTCGTTTCGCACCACCACCACTCACAGTTTCCCCTCGACTAACTCTTTTGTCCATGAGAATCTGTCATAAAAAATGATTTATGTATATTTATGGGCCATAGAGGATACATCCGAATGTTCTTGGTTCAATTGAGTTACTATACTCCACCGCTAGAACAGCTGATCGCCCAGCTGATCCTCCAGCTGATCGCCCAGCTGATCACTCAGCTGATCGCCCGGCTGATCACCCAGCTGATCGTCCAGCTGATCGCCCAGCTGATCGTCAAGCTGATCGTCCGGCTGATCCTCCAGCTGATCGCCCGGCTGATCGTCCAGCTGAAACTAGATAGCAGGGGAGGGGGAGGGGGATTCGCTCCATACCGCACACAGCTGCATGAATATATCGGCAATATCTATGGATGTCGCAATAACTGCAATTTTAACAAACCAACCACAGGGGATGGCAAGCAACCGCTATTTTCCCTTTTTTTTTTTCTTTTTTAAGATTTTTTTGCAATGGGAGTGCCGCATTAGTCTGGCGACCTCTCCAGGATGTACCCCGCCTTTGCCAAATGTCAGCTAGGATCGGCTCCAACCCCCCGCGACCCTGAATAGGATAAGCAGTTACAGATAACAGATGTACGGATGGATGGGAGCGCCGCATTTTTACACTTTGCTACAAACGGCAGCAGCGTCACGAGGTGCTGAGCGTCTATTCTGCGTCGAGCGCTGCACGTAAGGTGCTTTTTTTCTCGGCGTCGAGAGATGAAAAAAACTTTGGACAAAAACTTCACAATGACCAACCATCACATCCTACATGTAGGCTACAAGTGCTGGACAACAACAACAATGGAGGAGAAATGAATACATAAAGACCGGCGGTCCGTCCTCTCTCCCTACGTGCTTCAGCCTTACCTTCATCCAGAGCAAGTTCTCTACCTCGTGCCGATAATTTGATATTCTGTATCATAGCAACCAGATGCCACCAAAGCGCAGCTGAACAAAATGCTGCGCCTCATTCATTGTTCTGCATTTAACAATAAAGAAGCATTTAATTTGAATTAAAACTGTCATATTTGTTATTTTTAAAAAGCAACAATATACCTACTAATAGCCTAACAATATAGCTTTTTTAATTAGCAATAAAATTAAGATAAATACAGTAATTTGCAAAAAAAAAGATGCATTATTATCGCATATCGCGTAGTTGAGCTGATCATTATCACCACAGGGGAAATTCCTTCACCGCGACAGCCCTAGCAATCACATTTCAACATGTCGCCCAACCCTGAAAGTTAATATCACAAATATAGTAGGATGTTGCTTTCCTGTTGTGCTGCAGCTTCGGTATCAGGCTGATATTTACCAAAGCTATTCAGCTTCACACTCTGCAGAAGGCCTTTTCATAAATTTCACGCACAGCTCGAGTGTTTTTCATCATCGGGTGTTTACGTTTTGAAAAGTTTGAGCCTGTGTCATCAAACTTCCTTTGCCAATTTCCACCAGTCTCCAGAAAATGGCTGGAAAATGGAAGATGATGAAAAAACACAGAAAGCGTGTGAACCCATTTAGTGGGCCTCCCCGAGCTGCTTGTGGCATAAATGCATCTTTCCCATATGGTGATACACAGATAGTGAGCAGCAGTCTTGGCCGTGGTCCACCTCTATTTGTAAAGGTCGACGTCTTTACTTTAAAGAAAGGTCCCTCTGCGGTGAGCTGCTGAGGCCTCCGGAGAGCCAAAGAGAGGTGAGAGAAAGAGGGGGGGAGGGTAGAAAAATATTACAAAGTGCTGCTATTATTCATGTGGAGTGTTGAAATATACTCCCAGCAGACCTGTGGTGTTTTCTCTCGTGGGGACTCAGCTGGAGTCAACTTCATTTTCAGCCTGTTGAAGAAAGTGGCTTCTTGTGGAGGCAGAGAGCAGCAGAGAGGCTCTGAGGTGACGCTGGCACACAGGTGTTAAATGCTAAACTGATGCTACCTGCCAGGCACGCATGTAGATGCTAACACACAGTGCAGATATGTGAGTGCACTTGAATTTGTGAACACATCCGCAAGCTACATGCACGCACACACACGCACACAAACTGACTTGTTAGGATTTCTTGAAACTAGCATAAAAATCCAGTGTAATGTATAAAACGAAAGCTATAGGCTTGATATAAGCATTCAAGCTTCGAGAAGTCATGATTTGTCTGTTTATTTAGCACAGATATTCCCGCTGGGAATGTAAGCAGCACGCGGCCGCTGCGGAACCTCTTGCTTTTTATTTCTGCGCTCATGTTAACAGGTTAGAGCAGCCACACAGCCCTGTGAGCAGCGTGGCTCAAGCCTCATCCACACTGGGAACGTCAGGAGTGTGTGGCGGCTGCGTTACCTGTTGTTTTTTATTTCGGCGTCCTTGTTAAAAGGTTAGAGCAGCCACACTGCCCGCATGAGTAAAGTAAAGACTTATTTTCAAATCAACACTTCCGGCTTTCATTTCAAAATAAAAGCTCTCAAGCGTTTTTTCTATGGACAGAATTCCTTCATTTGTTAACACAAGGTTTTTATTCTGAAATATGAGCTGTCAGTGCTGTGGAACTTGCAGTGACTTGGAGAGCTCCATGAATTGATAAAGTATGGGGTTTAAATCAACACTTCCTGCTTTCATTTAGAAATAAAAGCCCTCAAGCGTTTTTTAACCTTTCTCTGTCTAAAATAAATATAAATGACATTTATCGTGAAATTAAATGGCCATTAAAAGGCAAACTCTATGTAGAAAGAAAGGGCTGACAGCAGCAGCCGCCACGCGCTCTTGATGTTACCTGTGTGTCCGGGCTGTCAGGCGTGGCTCGGCCGCGTCTCTTCAAGAGATTCGAGGCCTTGTCTATTTTTACCACATGCCGCGCTCGGTTCATGGCAAATACAGACAGTGAAAATGATCTCTCGACAGTATATTGACAACATACCAGCAATGAGTCTATCTGTAGAATACGTCAAAGACACTTCCTGCTTACGCTTCAAAGTAAAAGCCCTCAAGCGTTTTTTCTGTGGACAGAATTCCACGATGCTTTTATTTTGAAAATATTTACCAAAACCAGAGTCGAGACTTGAGGAAAAAACAAAGTACAAAAGAAATACACCAAAAACTAAACTGAGCACAAAAACTAAACTGCGAACAAAAATTAAAGTACAAACCAGGAGACACGAGGATCACAGGCAGGAGGAACACTAGTAGCAAGGCAGGATTAACATGAGGACAAAGCAGAATGAACACTAGTAACATGGCAGACAAGGCAGGAGCGACGACGAACTAACAAAGAAACAGGGGAAACACAGAGACTAAATACACCAGGGAATCAGGGTGATAGGACACAGGTGAAACAAATCAGGGCGGGGCAGACAATCACAAAAAGGCGGGAAACAAAGAAAGGCAGGAAGTAAAACCAGACAAGACACAGGAGGAGTCGGGAGGGCCTCCGGGACGAGAGGGCACAGGAACCGAAAAATTGGGGGCAGGGAAGAGACAGAGTCGGGAAACTCGGGCGGACGGCCCGGGGGCAGGGCAGAGGCCGAGACAGATCCGGGAAACTCGGGCGGACGGCCCGGGGGCAGGGCAGAGTCCGAGACAGATCCGGGAAACTCGGGCAGACGGCCCGGGGGCAGGGCAGAGGCCGAGACAGAGTCAGGAAACTCGGGCGGACGGCCCCGGGGCAGGGCAGAGACTATTAACAAAAAGGAAAAAAGTCCAATGTCCTTTGAACTGTGCCAGACCATGACAATCTGAAACTTTAGATTTAACATCTTACTTACAAAAAAGTTTAATAATCCAATGTAAGACGTGTTTGACAATATAATTTATTTTGGATAGGAACAAATAAGACTTCATCATCCTAAAATAAAATGTCATGACTTTCTTGAATTGCCTCTGTCGTGCATTTTTACACACATTCACTTCCCAGAGTCACAGACACACACACATCAACAGCATCCCTCTCTCCTGTCCTTCACACAACTCCCCCACCGGGCCCTGTCATCGCCAAAGAGGGACAAATGAGAGATGAGGAAGACGGAGAGGTGTGAAAGTGCTGCCTGGACCCTGCAATATTGCCTACTGTTAAATCTTTTGTGTGTGTGTGTGTGTGTGGATACTTTGTCTCCGAGCCTGTCTGCTTGCTTAAATTGTCTGCCGTCTTGTTTATCCGTGTGTGTGTGCGTGCATGCATTTTGACAGTGTCCTCGTTTGCCAGGAAAATGTCTCCCCGGAGACCAACGGCACGCCGCCACTCTTCTCCGAAGGTGTCAGAATGTTGTTTCCTCCAAACAAAGTGATGACATCCTGTCTGTGATTCAGACCGCCCGCATAGATTCACACTGGACAGCTCCAGCCTCGTAATTCAAAATGGAGCACTCTTGTGGTCTCAGGAATAAGAATAACGGACAGGTTTTGCTGATACGTGTCCACTAACTCAAAAAATATAGTATTTGTGAAAAAGTCAAGCCCGGTGTCTGCTTTGTGCTCGTATACTGTACTTCTCCACATGACAGAATGCTATCAGCAGTGATGGCTGACATCGGCGACTTCAATAGAAATGTCCTTTCTTGTCAGACAGCACTGCAACACTCAGTATGATAAAGCAGCACGAGGTCTTACTTAAGTAGCACCATTAGAAAACCACTAGAGGAGGGAAAATATTGAGATGATGTCGAGGCAGAATTGCTGCTCCTCACCGCAACTTTTCGCTGTCGAAAAAGACATTTTGAAAGCCTCATTTGCAAGCTAATGCACTGCCAATCTGCGACGGATGTGTAATTTTGATTCAATCACTGTCAGTCTGTGGCCCTGGCTGATATTAACTGCCTCCGTCTCAAAGACAGGTGTTAATCTTAGGACCCACTGAGAAAGTTGTACTCTGACAGCTCACATTCATGTCTTCATGATGAATGATGCGTTTGAGATCACGGGATATATTTCCACATGTACTTCCAGCAACTTTTCAACATTTGTCTTCCCCTTAAAACTTCTCAAGCAGGTGGGGTGCATACAGCGTTAATATACCATTTTACTATGCATGTGTGATTAATGTAACAGTCCACTGTGAAGACTGGTTTACAAAACATTGAATGCATTTGATTTGAAAATAGAAGTTTTGTAGGTTTACAGTTTTCTTTGTGCCAGTGACAGAACCAGACTGTTCAGTGTATGTGTTTCTGTGAAAATATGGAAAAAGGTCAGCAGAGTGCGCTCTCGAGTTTTGCCATGTCAATGCGCTTCGCACTCGCAGAGTTACGGTTCATATTCTACAGCAGGGGTCTCCAACCTTTTTCCCTCTGAGAGCTAATTTGACAAAATTAAAGTGGCTGAGAGCTACAAAAAAGTTGTACATCGCCAATAACATAATTTCTGTCTTACTTTTATGGTTCTTTAATGACGTTTCAGCCACCGCAGTCATCGCCTCTATTACAATTCTTCCATAGGCGAAGGGCTTTTTGTGTTTCGTTATAATGTGCGCCACTAAACGAAGGCTCTTTGCTTCATCGGCCTTCTTCGTCAGTTTGGTAAACAGAGACTGTCGTCTTTTAAGCGTTGTTTTTGGCTACTCTACCTCCTTTGTTCGTAGACTGCTACCAGCCGGAAAGTCCCGTGAAAAAGTTGCTGCGGACCTGGCGCTCGATGTTACATCTTTTACTGACTGACACGCTCACACCGCAAATGTGACACATACCGATTCCTCATGAAAAAAAGTATATTTTTTGCCTTTTATTGGCCTGGCTACTTTCTGCGGTCATTGTCAAATCTGGTGTGCAGCGCCCTCAAGGAGTGGAAGAAGTTAACAGACACAGAGGAATCCTACAAACAGCTGTAAGCAACGAACACAACTTCAATGGGCCTTTTTAATGTTTCTGCAAAACCTGGATTACATTCAGTGACACGAGGAGACATTATAGGTCAGCCTCATTACCGTAACCTGTTATAAGCTCTCTCTTGATTGCATTAAATGTTGTATTTGTATGGACATTTCAGTATAGATGTGAAATTGTAGAGCAGTTGTAGGTGTTTTGTGATTTTGGTCTGTCTGGGCTCTCTGTAATGTTTATAGACCAATATTGGTGCTGAAACGTGAAAAAAGACTGATATTCAGTCCTGAATGCAGAGGAAGATTACTTAACCTATATCTACATTTCTTCATGTAGTGGCTTTGAGGCTTCCTCTTATTTGGTGGGCAGCATGAGCTGTAGAAATGTAGAGCACCCATATACTGACATTTATGTTAGATGCATTCAAACGGCCCCGATGGAGCTGACCATGGATGGATAAAGAGAATGGAGCTGACGGGAGAGCTAGAGACGGACTTGGCGAAGTTAGCGGAAGTAGACACGTGTGACTGAATACATATATGTAAATAAGATTGACTGGATTTTATTCACCAGAAGTATAAAAAATAACATGTCCCTTATAAATTAAAAAATAAAATACCACTAATTTTATGAGGGAAATGTTTTTATTCTTTGATTTTTGGTTTGCTGGAAAAAAAATGTAGTAAATAGTGCCTGACAATGACTGATATATTTGACTTCAGGACTTCTCTGACTACATACATGCTGAAAATCAAACATTTTTACTGTATTATAATTTATTTAGATTGTCCAAAGTAAAACTCCCTAGAAGTGTATGAATCACCTTTTTCCCATAGTCTAGTGTTAAAAAAGTTAACAAAAATCGTAATATCGAATTACAATACTTATAGAATTGCAATACTTAAAAATTCCAATACATATCAGGTATCGTGATAGTATCGAATTGGGAGATAGGTGTCCCATTTCTAAGAATTAGCTATGTAGGCTGCACAGGTAGCGATAGCAGGGCTGATGCATGTTGAATTAACGGCAGTTAACGGTGTTGCTGACTATTGCTATAAATAATTGCGGGTAACTCCTGTAATGAAACGTGTTGCACCAGTTTGGACCCAGCATTTCATTCTGAGCCTGTTACAGAAATCCACTGCCAACACTTACTATCACAAATCACTAGTGTCACATGTGAACTGTGCCAAAAAATATCTACATCTGTTGTTCAAACACTGCGGCAGATTGACTGGTTTCCCTCGGTCTGTGGATCACTTTTCACAAAGCATGTTTGCTTATTCAATTATTGATAAAAGAGAGCCAGGGTAGAGGAAAGCCTGCATGCCGCTGGTGAATGCAGAATCAAGGCAATGTTGCAGTGTCGTACAAAATTAAGTTATGCTTGTAGAACCGCAGTGAAATATCTCTACAATTACTAAAGTGAGACTTTATCTTCGGAGGACGGAAGCCAGAGGGAGCACACAGGCTCTGTTTTTATACAGAAAGATGGAAAAACAACTGCGGGTGTCTTTTTATTAGAGAAGTTGACTAATAAAGTCATACAATCTACTTAAGATGCGCCAACACTGCAGAGGAATGTTTGAGCAGTTCAGAGAATAGTTTCCCCCTCCGAGTTTGTCACAAAGGGAATGACCTTCTCAAGAAAACAAACACACACAGCAACACGTCTAGACAGATTGACATTGGCTTCATTCTTGGAATTAATAATAAACTGCCCATGTACATTCATTATTTCACAGGCCTCATTTGACTACTTCTGTCTGTCCAGATAGTCAAACAGTCTGTTGATGATGAGGAGAGGAAGCTGTTGGCAACATTTTTGCAACACTTTATTTAAAGCTGCCCTCGTATATAGTTTCATATAGGGTTGAGCGATATGCACCAAAAGTGTCATATCTCTCGCGATACATGGTATATCTCTGTATTTTCTAAGGGTGGGGAAAAAATTCGATTCACCCATTTGTTGTGATTTTTTTTTTTTTTATGATTTTGAAATAGATTTTTTTAATGCCAGAATATGGAAGTTTTTATTGGACTTTATTAGTTGTAATCCACAGAAGACATTCCACAAATTGTGTACCATGATTTCCAAATATTTCACTATCATCAATAAAACCTTCCATACCAGAATCGATATATTTGCTTTATTTGAGTCTTGCTTTATTTGAGTCTATAACAAAGTTACCGCTTTTATTGTTGTAGTTTGAGTAACGTGACGTCCTATCCGTTCTGTATCCATCAACCAAATCGAACGAGTGGTCGGCCGCAGCGAACTGAAACGAGAAAGTAGAAAATGTCGGAGGGTCTGCGTGGATACAATCTGCACCCTCCCATTTTAAATCCAAAGTGGTAAACACTACACATCCAGTAAAGTGTGGAAACAGTTTGGGTTTCACACATTGCCAGGAAAAGCAGAGCTAGACATCACGGCTAAAGCTGCATGCTAACTCGATAACGATAGGCCTAGGAAGGAGGTTAGGTTTTCACCGGCGTTGGTTTGTTTGTTTGTTTGTCCGTTAGCAGGATTACTACAAAAGTCTGTGATGGATTTGAATGAAATTTTTTGGAGGGGTGGGGTGTGGCTTAATAAACAATCCATTCGATTTGGTGGCGATCAGGAATTTTTCTAAGAATTCCGATCAGCCTGAGCATTAAAACCACAGAGTATAACACATGTGCAGTGTAACTGATGACGCGTGACCCCGCCTCCTTCTTCAAGCAGAGAGATACGTGTGTGGATGTGTGTGCGGAAGCTGCTGGCCGTCCGCGGTGACAAAGAACAAAGCTGTAGCTGACGGGATGACAGACAACGTAGTGTAACGTCATACAGCCATAACAAGGCTGCTGAATGAGAGAGGCATCCACCGATACGTTACACGGAAACACACACAATAATAAACCGAACACCTCACGGTACCGCCAGCTGTGAGCTGTGATCTGTTTTTAAAGTCACGCGTTGGCGGAGGTCTGCGCTCTCCGAGTGCAATTCTAGTTTATATTGTATTGTATATTGTTTAACATTAATGTCAGTAAGTTGCCCTTTTTCAGTACTTTATTAGGACCTATGTTGATCTTAATCTTTGATCCTTGTAATATACTTAATCCATTTGACGTATAAAATATACAAAAGAATGCATAATGGTAATGGCCCCGTACAGTATCTTTCATGAGGTTATCACCTTAAAATGACTCAGTTTCACCACTTTACACCTACTTATGAAAGGCTCATTTTCTCCAAATCTTCAATGGAAAAACAGTGGAGTTTGAATTCTTCTGGAAAGCTGTCTGTGAGCGCACCCCCTTTGCTGATCACGGCTCATGCGTCTGCACTGCGGGGACGCTTCTCGCAGCGTTACTGATCAAAGAAGCTGCTCTATGTCACACGTCTGGGAAGAAAGCACAAGTGTTTTGCCAAAAAAAAAAAAAAAGGGGAGACAAGCCCAAAAAATATGAGCAAAATGTTCAAAGAGGACAAACAACAAGTACGAGATAGATTTTCAAACAAGAGGGCATAAGAATCATGCAGGCGTGTCCCTCACCAAGGTGCTAAACAATATCCAAAAAATGTGAAGTGGTAATAAATCAAAGGTGTTATTGCTTTTGGACAAATTCCATCAATAGGTACAGTGACGGGTACGTGATTTGCTTCAGCTGGTCTGATGGCAAGAGACCCAATAATATCAGCTGTGGTCTGAGGACACGGAGCACTTGTACCAGGAAATTGGTGTTTCACATTGTTCTTCAGTTTGTGTGAAAACAACAAGCATAACTTAAATGACTTTCTCTACTTGTTCACCAATGCATTCTAGGCAGATTCAAGACAACAATATCCTTTTAGTTTCAGCATAGTACTGTAAAGTAACACATGGATTTTTTTCCTGACTTGTCGCCAGGTATAGAAGGTCAAACTGCTTGAATGTGCTAGAAGGTTTAGTTTTTCTCACATTAATAAAAGCAAACCATTTCTACATTTTTCCTGAAGGATTAAAGGGGACATATCATGCTCATTTTCAGGTTCATACTTGTATTTTGGGTTTCTACTGTTCAAAAAACAAATTTTTTTTTTCATACTGAATATACCTGAATATACCTGTTTTCAGGCTCAATCTGAAACGCTCTATAAGCCTCCCTTCCGAAAAAGCCCAGTCTGCTCTGATTGGCTTGAAAGCAGTGCTCGTAGTGGGCTGGTACTCACCGGTACACAGTATCAGCGCTTCTTCATTTTCTGTAAAGTCCTTTTTGTGTTTAACAATGATGCAACATTATTCAAAAGTTTTCTGAATCTGCTCTTTTGATTATAGAATATAATTTTATAAGGCAAATATTTCCAGGAGAATTAAATGTTCAGACGAAGGCTGTGATATATGATAAAATAACCATTTAACTAGTAATAATAATTGTCCAAAATGATGTAGAATCACATAGTTTTAAGTCACTTCACATTTTCTTGCGGAAGAACCCCCAAACCCAATATCTCCTGGTATCTTTAGTCACTGTAGAAATTCAGAATGTTTCTCTTTATTCTGCTGTAAAATATGTAGGAGCATCCTGACTGGGACACTGCTCCTAAAACCTGAATGACACCCGACTATAGGCTACAAATAACACAAGAAAGCACGTTAACTATTAGTAAATATACAAACATCCGTCCTTCCGTCCATTCGCGTGTCACACTTTTGTTTCAGGTGTAGAACTCGGAAACTATTTAACTTAGGAACTTCAAATTTGGTTTGGTGGTTGCCAGTGTGGCCTAGTTGTGCCTTTTGGAGATTAGAAGTCCAGGGTGCCCAACATTTTTTAAATTTTTCCAAAAGGGCACAACCTTTGGCCCTAATTTAGCAGGGGTCGAGCAGTGAGCGGGGGTATGTGAGCCATGCTCACTTTTGCTTTGTTTGCACTTCAAGCACTGCTGGCGAGAAAAATATGGTGCAGCTTTGCAAAGGTAGTTCTCAAGCTGTGGGCAGTATATTCTAATGAGCCTACATGTGACATAAGAAGGGGAGACAAATCTGAATGGCTTGTTGAATCACATGTTTTCTGATCGAGGCAGCCCACACAAATCTGACTGGGTTGTCTTATTTCACAGTTTGTGGGTTGGTAAAGGTTTTTCATGATATGTCCTTTTTGTCATTTTCTTGGGTGCAGTCCTGTCAGAACATCAAAACATAAGCTCATTTTACTTTACCTCCCCAAATTTGATTTGATACCTGTATGCTGCAAGGGTTATCACTACTTATTTCTGATCTAAGGAGACAGAGGAGTGGCCACAGTGAGTCTTGTGCACTCGCATTGTGGATATTTACTGTATGGTTTTACAAGTACTTTGGCTAATCCAGTACATATTTTTGGGTACTTTGATGTAGGATCGCAAAATCATGGAGGGAAGTTCGAGCATTCCGATACAGTTGAGTTTGTTGAAGTTGTTTTGCGGGATGCAAAAGAGAGAGATTTGAGCTTTAAAGACTATCCACTATATTCCTCACCCCATGATTGATACCTTGCATGAATTAGTGGCGTAACTTCCAGTTATTCCTTTCACTGATCCGGCGTTTACAAGACTTAGCAGTACGCTATTGTATACGTGTCTTTATCATTTAGGGATGTAACATAGGACTAACTTTCACTGACGGCGGTCAAGTGAAAGGAAAAATGGTAAAGTGCAGATTGCAGCAGAGAAAGATGGTGTACTACTGTATATGAGTGGACACACAGTGAATGAGTAGAATGTGTTGGTTTTAAATTGTCCAATATTTCAAGGCCTTTGTTAGAAATGCTGCAGCCTCCATCAGATTCAAACAGAATCAATGTGTGCCTGAACAAAAACGCCCTTTATACAATATTCAACATTGGTGGAACTGCAATATCCACTTTGTTGCAAATGTAAATATGAATGTTTAATTTATTTGAATGTGTAACTGCACCATAGTATTCATGCATGCAGCACTCATTCATATTTCATTCTTATGAATATGAGAATGCTCCCTAGTCTCTGATGTCAAGTTTGGTGCCATCACTGCTGGTGTGTGGTGTGTGTTCTCTGGTTGTGTGTGTGAGTGTGTCCTCCAGCTCTATGGTCATCACAGATAACAATACAGAGAATCACAAAGACATAAAAAAAAAGAAAATCATAAATTGTTCTTTTTTGCTGCTGATATTTTTGTAACATTTATGCACTTCACAAGACAGTGTAATAATTAGATTATTATTATTATTATCTTAATATTCTGTTAATATTCCATGACCTTTGTATGTCATTCACTTTAACACGGGGAACTTGTCTTGAGCTTCAACTCCAAAGCATCGTTTTTTTTCTAGCTGAGAGACATCAGCTCATTAGTCTGAACAACAAATTGGATTCTGCATTTTCGTCATTTTGACGTCGATCAAACGTCTGATCAGCGTTGGTCGTGGATATGACGTCTAGCTGATATTGCAAATATATGTTTGTGGTAATTTAGAAACAGTATATCTACTACTTAGTCTTATTTTGCAACTGTGAATTAGGGCTGTCAACGAATATTCAAAATTCAAGTACATGTTGAAATAGTGGAAAAAATCTGATATTCAAATATGAAAATTAATATTTTATATATTTGAAAAAGGTGCAGCACTACTGCAGCTGTCTGCCTCACGCGCACTTAATGCACTGCATGACGGGAATCACACAACGTCACTTTCACTAGTTGAAAATAAAATGTAACATAAAGGTCAAGCTGAACGAGGAATAATTCAACAGCAACCGCAATGATGGCAGAGAAATCCCCCACCGAGAGAGAGAGAGAGACACTGTGTCCTAACAGCAAGCATTACGTTACATCATGTATACAAACCACGTACCTATCAGCTGTGAGCTCGAGATCAGACTGCAGACGTGACCACTGAAAAGACGGGTGAGTAGTACTTGATATCTTCTGACATAAAACACGTGTTTAATATTGTGATATTTACTGGAAAGGACATGTAATATAGCCAACCGCAAGTAGGAAACTTTCAGGCGATCTTGTGATATTTGTAGTGAAATGAGGAGGTATCGTATAGATAACTATTGCAAAGGATTTGATCTAAATCCGTCTTGTAAGTGTTAGGGGTGCAAAAAAAAATCGATCCACCTTTGTATCGCGATAAAAAAATAAATACAAAAATAATGCCAGAATAGATATACTGGTGCAGAACTGTGTTTATTAATGTGCAATGATAAGCACCAATAGAACGATGTTTATCACACTAATTTAGTGCCAAATAAACGTTAGGTAGTTAGTGAATAAGTACCAGAAGATTGCCGCTGCCTGTGTTATAAATGCTAATTTTCTATAGGCTACACTGTGAATCCATAACATGCGAGTGTTTTCGCGGTAGCCCATCTACCGTACGCAACGCTGTCATCGTCATCAGTTTATTGACTCTGAGCAGTGGGAAATAGATCATAAAACAACAGTATTAGCTAGTAACACAGGCCTACTCATCACGTCATGTTTTGAACACACCTGATGCAATAGAATTAATAATGAAACAGTATTTAAGAGTTTTCTGAATCTGCTCTATTGACAGAATACAGATTATGATTTTACATGGCGAACTTTAAAAAAGAGGAAATTTTTGTTCATACGAAGGTTGTGATATATGGTCCTAAATTATGTAAAATTGCATAGTTTTAGGTCAAAAACCTTCAGATTTTCTTGGGGGAGGACCCCCAAACCCTTAACCCAAATTTATCCGGTTCCTTCTTTGCCTGTGATGTTTGTGGGTTTATAATTTAAAAGACTGATCTTGTGATCTTGGCTCAATAACCTAGCTTTGTCTTGACTTCTTGTTGACGTATTGTCTTATAATGATTAAAGTTGCTGTGGCATCTTGAGAATGGAGGGGAGGGCATCCAAAACGTCCGTAGCCCCGGCACCTCAAGTAATATTAAGGCGCCCCTGTAAGTGTGGTATGGATAGCAGTCAGATTTGATGAACAGAACTAGTAGAAACGGTAGTGTTCTCCTACAGGTGTACTGACCCAACTCTGAGTCTGCTCAGTGCTCAGGGACCTTTGCTGCATGTCTTTTGTGATTGTAAGGCCATTAGTTGGTACAGTAGATTGTCAACGTTTCATTGTTTTTATCTTGAGGCGGCGTCTCATGAGAACCAACAGCAGCTGCCACCAAAGAAAAATAACATCTTAACCAATAAAAATCAGCCTTTGAAAGACTTTTCATTTCTCTAGCAGATGTTTTTTGTCACATAATTAGTTTTTTCAAGCATATTTACTGGCTTCATTGTGATAATGGGATGTTTCATTTTGTGTGCCTCTTTAAAAGTTTGCCCTAACTTGGCATGACGGCAGCTACAGTTGGGTAAACTGTGCTCCTGCCGTGCAGTTTCCAATAACTTCAGCTCATATCAAAAGTTTTCCTCATATTGAAGAGAGAACTTTTTCTTCCCCGATGTTCTTTGCCTTCTGCTGTCTTTGCCCTCGCTCTCCATCCATCCCCTCTTTCTGTCTGTCTTTCTCTCTCTCTGCCACCGGTACAGGCCTGCTCGGCTGGCAGCAGGCAGGAATGCAACCTGAGTGGGCAGAGTAGAGGGAAGGGGGCAGAGGCCAAGGCAACACAGATCTGATCCGAGAACAGCGGCTGCCAAGGTAAACACACAGTGAGAGAGATGGGAGCCGTGGATGTAAATATAGAAAGATTATGGTGGTTTGACACGTATCCCTCCCCATCTGATTCACATCCCGGAGCATTAACTATCTCGATCTGCACTGAGGAGAGCATCGCCGGCTGAAAGGAAAAAGGAAATAACAAAATCCTTGAAAGTTTTTGAGAGATTTTGGAGGTTACATTTGTTTAAAATGGAACATATTCTATTATAAGTGCAAAGACTATGAAATATAATAAAAGAGTGTCTAAGTGAATTTAGAAATCAAGTTCAAACAGAACTACTACGCGTCAGGGATGTCAGCAGCTGATAATTGTCTGTACATACATGGGTACATTGCAAGCAGAAACTGCTAATAGCTAATTCTCCATATTGTTAATGTTGCCAACTTGTCAGAATGTAAACAAATACAGGCTCATAAGACAATAGCAGTATCGTCTTGTACCTGACATTACAACGGCACAGTTAATGAGCTTTTCCGGGGTCTTGCTCTCCTGATGGCTTCATTATATTGGTTTCCAAATAGGCCTATATGTTGGTGTTACAATCTTTTCATCCATCAGATGAACAAAAGTATTTTTGACTTGCTTTGTTTTCAGAAAACAGTCAAATTTCACACTGAGCTGATAAATAAAAAGAAAAAAAAGTAGGACAAGCAGCTCGTCACACAGAAAAAAAAACCCCTCAGAGATCCACTTAAACAAAAAAAACAAGGACGGCACTCTGCACAGGATTTAAATTACAAGAGGTCCAGCCAGTTCACAAAATAATAGTAGCTAACTTCTGCTGTAATTATTAATGGAATGGGAGTGAAAACTGACCCACATAAGAGCTGCAGCATTAAAATCTCTGACCAGCACAGGTAACGTTAAAAACACCCCACTCCCCCTGAAGAAATAAACCCAGTCTGCATGGGGCTTAAAGGTGCAAAATACTAGGGCTGGGACGATGCATCTTTCTCCCGATTCGATACTATCACTATACTTTTTAAGTATTGCGACTCTGCAAGTTTTGCGATTCAATATTACGATTTATTATGATTTTTTTTTTTTTTTAACACTAGACCATGGCAAAAAGTTGAATCATACACTTTCAGGGACTTTTACTTTGGAAAATATCGAAATTAATACAGTACAAATGTTTGATTTTCAGCATGTATGTAGTCAGAGATGTCCTGAAGTCAACTATATCAGTCATTGTCAGGCATTATTCAATTTTTTTCCAGCAATCCAAAATCAAAGAATAAAGAAATTTCCCTCACAAATTAGTTGAAAACCGGACATAGTCACACGTGTATACATGTACTTTCGCTAACTTTGCCAAGTCCGTCGCTAGTAGGGTTGGGCGATATTGAAATTTCCCCACTGACGATATTGCTTTAAGAAAAAAGACAATATACGATATGTTAAGAACTGGGTTCACACGTGGACTCAAATGCAGCACACAACGAGAAGGTAAGTAAGAACAAAAGGATTTATTATAAAAATAATGTTCCTTTAACGGGGCTGGGGTCTTGGGGTGTCCGGCTTGGCAGGGCTTTGTGTCTACGAGAGGAGGCGGGGGTCGAAGGGGCACGAAGTCGGGGCTCCAGACTTCCTTCCGAAGGTAAGGTGAACTGAATCGTGATCCGGGGAGGGGGAATGGCGTCGGAGAGTGAGCAGGCAGGTAAGTAGCAGGGAGCGAAGGCAGCTGGCAGGTAGGCAGACCTGAACAGAGGAGAGCAGGGTTAAACAGGATCCAAAAAACTGGCAAAGTCAAAGCAAAAATGTACACGAGGTAATTTGGCCTGAAAACATTTACTACCACTGAGGGAGACGTAACGATCTGGCGACGTCTGGCAGGAAAACCGGAGTTGATATACTGCAGGTAGGTGTCTTGATAGGATGATTGGTGTCAGGTATGCCAGCATCAACCGCCCAAGAGGAGGAGGAGGAGGAGGAGGAGGAGGGAAACCACACCCCCCTGCACACAGACAGACTAGACAGACAGGGGAAGAACACACAGGAGACAAAAGGGCGAGGGAAACAGAGGAAACACTGGGGAAACTGGACTGACCGGTGATATCATAACACGATATTATCGTCCAGAAAAAGGTGAACAGAGACACACGTAGTTATAAATATCTATGGACTGGAGACACATATATTGCAATACATAAGTGGCCACAAAGTATAGACAGTTAGTGCTATTTTACACAATGACATGCTGAGATCAATAAATCAGATCAATCAGCTGGTGACTAGTAACTGCCCTCGTACAGTCTCGCCACCGTTTATATTTGGTGACCTTTGATTGAGGGCTGATTGCTCTCCAGTGACAGACTTGTGTATCCTGGATGGTGGCAGAGATTTGTGGCGTTTCCATCTTTAGTCCCAACGTGTTTATCGCACAGTTTACAAATCACTTTGTTCATGTTATTTGGCTCTCCTTTTTCATTTGGTTTAAAACCAAAGAATCGCCAATGACCCCCCTTCTCCCCCTCAAACAAGCGTGCAGGAGACCAGAGAGAAGGACGTTGTGTGTTCAGCTTTCACTACTTTTGTAGCTTCTAACTGAATCTCCGACTTCACTGTTTGTACTTTCAGATATCTTTATTTTACCGTTTTGCTTTTCAGCTGCATAGGAGTCGTTTTAAGTTGCTGCTGATGAAAACTCCACATTTCCTGATTTTGCTGCTTCATTATAAAAGCTTTTAAATAACAAAATAACGGGGGACTTTTATTGTGAAGAATATAGGAAATGAAATGTGTTTATCACCGTTTTACAGTAACGGCTGGCTTGTTACGATAACGTTTCCTGTCCATGACAGAGTTAGCATGTAGCTTTAGCCATGTCAAGCTCTGCTTTTCCTGGTAATGTGTGAAACCCAAAGTGTTGAGGGTGCAGGTTGGATCCATGTGGACCCTCTGCCGTTTTCTAATTTCTCCTTTCGGCTCACTGCGGCCGGCTGTGGTTTGTTTTGGTTGACGGACACGGAACGGATATGACGTCACGTTACTCAGGCTATAACAATAAAGCAATAACTTCCTTTTGTTTCTGCATAGACTCAAATGAAGCAAATATATCGATTCTGCAATTAAAAAATCGCGATAAATAGGTGAGTAAATTTTTTTTCCCACCCCTACTAAATACTGGATTGGGAGCATTTTTATTGCCTCTCAGTGGCTCTCAACATGGTGACAGCGAGCCGGTGGTTCGCAGCTAACGGTTTTAACGGTGCAAACAACGGCAAATGCGCTGACAGAGATAACTCTTTACCTGAGGGGGGACCGGAGAGTGGGTGGCGGTGGCGCCGTCGGTCAGGACGGCGTTAGCAGCTATAACTGCTGAATGAGAGCAGTGCAGAGCATTGGCCGTGAACTAGCTAGCGGGGCACGCACTAAAAGGCATGAGCAGCCGGCCCGGCGATATCAACAAAGCACGGAGAAGCTCGGGTTACAACACACACAGAGGGAGAGCGACTTCATTCTCAGCTCTGGTGGATATTAGTCTTGTATATCTTTACATAGCAAATAGTTGTTTGATGCTATATTAATGCTCTGGATATCAAATTTAGCACCTTTATAAGATGAAACGTACATAAAGCAGTGGCACAATTATCTGCCCTATTAGAAAAGATATATGCTAATTGTGCTAATGGTGCTACTTGTGCGTACTGATTTCCAAAATCCTGTGATTAGGGAACACCTATTTATTAAGTACAGCTATATAATGGACTAAGGAATTCTTCTATTGATTTTGCTTTAGACAAGTTGTTTATGGATCTAGTTTTTGCAATTCTGTGAGTTTCTCAATAACTATAAAGTCTGACAAAGTTTCCATTGAGGTCAAAAACACAAATTGTTTTTCCACCCACATGTTCTACCACTTCATAAAAGTTGAACTTAAGCAACATAGACTGCAGTTTATTGTATGTATTAGTTTAGTTAGTTAGAAATGTTTGGAGGATCTTTATACACTCGGTTCGATATTCAGACGGTAGAAGTCAATGTAGAGGCTACTCTTCCACTCGACAAAAAACTTTTTCTTCATTTTCTGTTTGTGGATTTTATTCAACGTCTCCTTTTATGAAGTGTGACAGCTTCGATCGCCTGGAGACTTTGTGTTCTTACTGTATCTGATTGGAGACAACACAAGGTCATCTGCGCGGTGCAAACAAGACTCTCGAGGCGTCCGCCCACTACTATCATCAGCTGACGAGGTCAGTGCTTTCAGGCTTATGTAGAGTATGCACAGATTACACAGAGAAGTTGTGTCTGTCTAACCTCTCAGACCCCGGGGCTCTTCCAGCCTAATCAGGATCGGTTTTTCACATTATTATAACATGAATTTCAAATTGTGTAAAGGCATCACATCACACAGCGCTGATTTGAACCGAACTGCTGAACAGTTTTATATGAGAGCGACAGTTTTAGCCTGAAAATATTTCAGTGCTGGATTTTCAGAAACTAATATCTATGGTTCCGTTTTTGTAGTGCAGTACACATGACTTTTAAAGCAGTACAAGGTTCAATGCAGTAACTCTGTTAATGTGTGAAGTGTGTGAGATGATTGTGTGGAACAAAATGTGCTCATATAATACGTCTTTGTTTGCTACAGAACTTCTTTTCTCAATCTAAAAGCCCAGTGCCAAAATTGTCCATCTGCCGTGGAAAAACTTGTACGGAGCTTACTTTTTTAAAAAGACAGCATTACTTGAATAATCAATACTGTAACATAGTCATAGTAATACACAGCCAACGCAATGCCCATCATTCACTGAGCCAGTGGGTTAGTTTGGGAAAGCTGTCAGTCAAACTCTGGTGACCGAGACTGCCTGAAAGGAGGCTTTGGCATGCTTCCAAGCGGGCTCTGGTCCAGTTCATTGAGGGTGTGAAAGCAAAGCAGATCAACAGGAATGTGGGATATAGATATGTGATTTAAGCATCAATTCAAAAGCTAAACTACTATTAATTAGAGGTAGGAAAAAATCAATTAACCTATGTATTGTAATTCTTTTTATTTTTTACTATTTTGATGTTGATTTTTTAATGCCAGAAACGATATAAGTGCTTCATTTGAGTCTATGCGGAGTTAGAAGAAAGTTACCACTTTCATTGCTGTAGTGGGAGTAACGTGATGTCATATCCGCTTCAATATCCAAAACAAAGCTGCTGTGAGAGAAGCGAGAAAGCAAACGGCGAAGGGTCCGTAGAGATACGACCTGCACCCTCACATGTTAAATCCAGCGTGGTAAACACTACACATCCAGTAAAGGATGGAAACACTTTGGGTTTCACACATTGCAGGAAAAGCAGAGCTAGACATCACGGCTAAAGCTGCATGCTAACTCTGTCATGGACAGGAAACGTTATCATATTGCGGTAACGTGAGGTCAAGCCAGCCGTCACTCTCATCTCCGTGGTCAAAACGGCAGACGCTACAACTGTAGAGCACCCATATATCGACATTTCTGTTAAATGCATCCAAACGGCCCCGATTGACATGACCATGGATGGATAAAGAGAACGGAGCATATGTCTATGGAGTTAGCGACGGACTTGGCGAAGTTAGTGGAAGTATACACGTGTGACTAGTTCATACAAAATATATATATGGAAAGTATAAAACATGTTACATGTCCCTTCTAAATTATAAAGAAAATCCTACTAATTTGTGAGGGAAATGTCTTTATTCTTTGAATTTCGTGTTGCTGGAAATAATTAAATATATAATGCCTGACAATGACTGATATATTTGACTTCAGGACATCTCTGACTACATACATGCTGAAAATCAAACATTTTTATCGTATCAATTTAGATATTTTCCAAAGTAAAAGTCCCTAGAAGTGTATTATTAAATTTTTTCCCATGGTCTGGTGTTAGAAAAGTTAGCAACAATCGCAATAAATCGTAATATTGAATCGCAATACTTGTAGAATCGCTATACTTAAAAATCGGATTACATATCGAATCGGCACCCAAGTATCGTGATACTATCGAATCGGGAGACAGGCGTATCATCCCAGCCCTGCTATTAACCATCTGTTGATTGTGAATTTGCCTTCGTCCAATGTCAGCTGGGATCCTCTCCAGCCCCCCCGCGACCCTGAACAGGATAAACGGTTACAGAAAAGGGATGGATGGATGATTGTGAATTATTGAGAAACTGATGCCGTAATCTGTATCTCCCATAGAGTCCCATAGAGCCTATATATTTATGCAGGGTGGAGCATGTATAGTGTCATCAAAAGCAAAAGGAGTTAAACCAGAGGTGTGTTGAGCATTGTGTCCTACTCCATCCACGGTCCTACTTTGTGTATTTTAACAATCCCCCCATAAAAAGTCAGGGACACTGTAGCGACCACACAGTAACTCTTCTCCTCTTGTATATTGTAATATTACGGTATGAGCGCCTCTTTTTTGTACCGTTCCTACCTGTTGAATGAATGAGTAACCTGTCAGTCCATATAACATCATGTTTACAGCTCTTGGTACGTTTCTAAGAAGTCAGTGTGAACTCAGTGTGAACATTGTCAGATATAAGTCGCCTTGGACAAAAGCGTCCGCTGAATGAAATTGTAGAATTGTAGAACCTCAAAGCGGTACTTTGAAAACACTACAGGTGTGAAAGAGAGCTTACATATATGCTGGGCAGGACATTTAACAGTTAAAAAAAACAAGTGCCCTCTGATGTTAGAATTATAATGTAATGTTATAGAGAAATTGTTTCGAAATCATCTCAAACATATGTTTGGCATTTCTGTACTGAAATCTTTGACTGATTACAAGAGATGCAAGATTAAAAGATCCACTTTTTTCAGTTCTGATCCGATTCCGTTACCTCAATTTGGATATCTGCCAATACCGATACAATTCTGATATCAGAGCTCTTTTAGAATAAAATTTGCATTGCATTGCAATTTTGCATTAAATTTAAAGGTCCCATATTGTAAAAAAAGTGAGATTTTCATGTATATTTTATTGGAAAACAGGTTTAAGTGCTATATAAATACTGTGAAAGTATCAAAACGCTCAATCCACAGAGCGCATATTCAGAAACTGTGCCTTTGAAACAAGCCATCAGGATTTCTGTTCATTTGTGATGTCACAAATTTACAATATATATATAGACCATTTCACAGTTTTAAACGTAAATATGTGTGTCTCAGTTTATTTCCGGTTACAGTGTATGTGAATGACATCAGCTGACAGGAAGTAAACATGGACCGAAACTGTTGCCTAGCAACGCAATTCCATTGCAGTTCTTTTGAAATGCACTAAAACGGAGCGTTTCAGACAGATGATGAATACAGGCATATTCAGGCAGACAGTATGAGGAAAATTAAGTGTTTTTTGAACATTACAGCATGTAAACATGTTCTAGTAGAAACATAAAATCAAAGTAAGACCCTGAAAATGAGCATAAAATGGGACCTTTAAATGTATTCCAAAGCAGTTTATTTGATGTTAAGTAGGCTTCACATACAAACAGGTGTAGGTGTTCAAATTGCTATGGCAACTGCTTTAATGTTTTGAAAAACAATTCAAGTGCACAGGAATTATTATTAACTACTAGTTGATTTCTATATATGAGTTCAAAAGTAAGACAATTTCAAAGTATAGTGCAAATTGTCAACTCCTTCATAAGATTTTCAAATTGAATATTTGAAATAAAAGTGTAAGAACTGTGTAGAGAAATAAATATCTACACTATCAAAAAATCCAAAACAACAATGTGCGCGACTGCTTCTTAAATCTGCTCTGTTACAAAACAGTGTGTGGTGTGGCCAGATGTTTGTGTATTTAGCCCTATATTTTTATACACTATTTTATGTCTTAGATTCTCATTTTGCTTTAATTTGCGTGATTTTCCTTTTTTTTTTATAGCCTGCACATTCAATGAGCATTGTTGGAGGGAGACTGCTTCACTGTAATTGTTGTTCACATGATTATAAAGAACTTGAAACTTGTGTAACAACCAAATTTAAAAAATGAGATTGTGATGATGAAGTTTAGGAACCATAATCCATAATCAGTGTTGTCTTTATTAAAGCCTGAAAATCAATCTTATAGTTGCTTGGAAATTGTTAAAGGTCCAATATCGTGCTCATTTTCAGGTTCATACTTGTATTTTGTGTTTCTACTAGAACATGTTTACATGCTGTAATGTCAAAAAAAAAAAAACCTTTATTTTCCTCATACTGTCTGCCTGAATATACCTGTATTTACCCCGTTTTAGTGCATTTCAACGGAATTGCGTTGCTAGGCAACGGTGTGGGTCCATCTTTACTTCCTGTCAGCTGATGTTAATCACATACACTGCAACAGAAAATAAACTGGGACACATTTAGAATGTTTACGTTTAAAACTGTGTAATGGTCTAAATATTGTATATTTGTGACATCACAAATGGACAGAAATCCTAACGGCTTGTTTCAAACGCACAATTTCTGAATACGGGCTGTGTGTATTTCTCCGTATATTGAGCATTTTGATAGTTTAACAGTATTTTTAGAGCACTTAAACCTGCTTTATAATGTAAAAGACCTGAAAATCTCACTTTTTACAATATGGGACCTTTAAGTACTGTAAGATTTAAATGCATTTCCAGATGTATAAACCAGAATAGAACTGTTGGACATCATGCTTTCCCTGTTGACAAATACCTATTGTAAAGCCTGGTAGCCTTGCATTTAATATATGCATGTTTTGTTGTGGTAAATTGCTTTCAACGCATGATGTTGACTTCGTACAATACCTCCTCAGGTGAGAGCCGATAACACTTCTTCCTGCTGTTCAGCCATTTGTGGTGAATTTCAGTTGCAATTGTATGTCTTCGGAACCGCCGTTTCTTTGTGTAAAATAGAATAGTGTGGTTCCAAAGTGCTTATCAGCAAGCTAAAACAGTGTAATGTATTGTTAAAGCCGTGCTGCTGGATGGAGTGGGCTTTATGTGCGATGGGCAGATGGACGCTCGGACAAGGCAGGTGGGGTGCTAGACGGACAGACTGGAGGGAGGGCCTACGCGCCGCGGCCCACAATGCCTTGTCACAGTCCCTCATGGGATGCGATGCCACCTTTTTTCCCTGCCCTCCATCCCCATGTTTCACCCACGTGTAAACTCACTCGCACACATACAAACACACCGAGCTCATGATTTGGGTGGGAACTGAGAAAAAGGCAATCACTGCCATCTGTTGTGTAGGCTTAAGGATTTCCCTGCTGTAGCACAGTAGAAGTTTCCAAGAGGAAGAGGAGGAGACATGAAGAAACTTCTCTTTGTACGCTTCCCCTTTTCTTTTCTTTTCTTTGCTTTTCTTTTCGGGTGTGTCAGGGTTACGGTTTGCATTCCCAGTGGGACTACCTGTACTAAAAATGGTTGCGTTTCTAACACTGATTCGGGACTCGTAGCAGCTTTAGTACCAGCCACCAGCACAATGGTGTGAATAGAGAAATGTTGTCACACAAAAGCAGCGCTGACAATAATTCCGGGCTCAGTGCTGATTCAAAAATACAGCTTTTTACGGTGAGAGGACTCAGCGCTGCCTCGTGTGCAGCTGAATATTGAGGTACAGGCACTCTGCTTTGGTGAGGCTGTCATATTACCTCTGAATGTCATGATATTAAAGAAGAGAGCCGCTGCAATATAGAATACAAACTGACTCTGTGTGTGTGTGTGTGTGTGTGTGTGTGTGTGTGTGTGTGTGTGTGTGTGTGCGTGTGTGTGTGTGTGTGTGTGGAATGGGAAAAGAGCTGAGTTGGCTCTCTGCAGAAGTGTGTTCAAGTGACACAAACACATCACGAGATACAATAGAAGTAGTTCAGACAATTCAAACTGTGTGTGTGTGCGTGTGTGTGTGTGTGTGTTCATGCACGACAGCAGCTCTTTAAAGCAGAGTGTTAAAAGTGGTAGGGCTGCAGGCAAGGCCATCCATCAGAACAAGGCACAGGCAGGTAACTCCCACTACACTCTGTTCTTTCTCTATTTCTTCTTAGTTTTCTCTCATCTCTCATAACACCGTTATTACTCCGTTGAACTCAGAACATCAGAACATCTGGATGGTGACTTAACGGCGATGAGGGAAGCGGGAATGTAAAGAGAAATGGAGAAGTAATGACGTGAGCATGGAGATGCAGATTAAATTGTACCTCACTTTGATCATTTACGCGTTTACAAATTATCTCAAGCCTTTGAGCTGCGTTAATCAATATTTTCATAAACACTGTGGATGAAATGACAATGTATAATGTGGAAGTATTTGAAAGCAATTTGCTGGAAAGCAGTAAAAATACTTTTTTAGAAGGGAAATACTCACGTTTCCTGAATCCTCACATTGATAGACATCTATCAGCTCACGCATAACATAACAAGTGGAATTCCAGTGAGAAGTGGTAGCCACTGACAGCAGAGCTACTATGAGCACTAATAATGATCTACACACAGTTTGCTCTTGCAGTTAGAGAGAAGTCAAGCAGGAGTGTCTCTTAAAGGTCCGAACCTCATAATGTCTAAATTGTGTTCTATAGCCTATGAAGTCATAGGAGTGCCATAAGAAATAATTAATCTGTAAAAAAAATTAAGAAACTACGTGTGAAAATTTAAAGAGTAATAAATAAAAAAAGACTTAAAAAAAAGAAATATAAAGAGAAATAAAAGACTAAATATATGTGGAAATATAAAGTATAAATACATTCTAAAAGAATAATTATAAGCATTTAAATTGATTTGTTCATTTTTCTGTATATATTTATTCATACATTTTCTAAATATATATTTATTTAGCTATTGCATATAAATTACTTAATTTTTCTGTATATTTTTTATTTAGTTATTTTTATATAATGTCATTAATTTTTATCCCTTTATATTTCATTATTCTTTTCCCTATTGTTTTTTTACTATTTCCTGTTGCTTATTCTCTTCCCTATCATTTTTGCTCTTCCCTATTCCAGATAGAACCGTCACTCGGTCCTGGTCCAGACCGAGTTGCATGCAATTAGCTAATTCTGCGCTCTGAGCTAACAGGCAGCTTTCCTTCTTGATATATTGAATATTTCAACCCATTACTTTTCCATTTGTGCATTTTACGGCATAAAAACAACTCCTCATGTTATTCTCCCCATAAGCTGCATCTCACGATAGTAAATAGGCAACTGTTGGCTAAAAAAGTAATATGTATGTTGCGTATGTTTGCCTTTTTTAAGGTGATCCAATAAAATTGGTTAATGTAGTTTTAAATCTTAATCTTAATCACTTTCTATTGTTTGTTAGATTAAATCTTTCAAGTTTATTTAACGCCCTTCAGTATTTTGACAGTGGTTGGTGCTCGGCGTTATTGGTAAAGCCGGTGTTACCATTCTGTCTGTGCCTTGATTCCAGGCCAGTATTCATTTTGCAACAGAAGACTGCAGGCTGTGGAATAACATTCATTATACATTTGATACTTCTGTCATATCAAACAGCATATATTCATTTAATTTAGTTATTTATTTTCATTCACTTTCAATTATTCCTTTTTGCTCTGTATTTAGTTTGAACTGTTTTTTTGGCCGATAACTTTGACAGAACAGCCGTGCAACTGAAGTTATGGTTTTATATCATGTTTAATTCAGTTTTTTTTCTCCGTAACAAAGTTACTCCTGCTCTTTGCTTTAATGAGCAATTAAACTGTAGATCGTGTTTTTTTTTAAAATCCTATTTGTCTGCCTACTTAATAATGAAACCTTAATTCATGCCAGTATTTCAACATTTCTGAAACAGTGTATTATGGCCTTAACAGCCTTATTGTACTTCAATTTAGTATTTGAAACGTTCAATCTGCTGCCTGCTTTGGTCCCACCCTACTTTGTGATGTCATGGGGGCGGCTATGGCTGAGAGGTAGAGCGGGTCGCCAACCTATCGGAAGGTCGATGGTGCCATCGGTGTCTGAATGAGTATTTAGATTAGATCCTGATGGGCAGGTTGGCACCTTGCATGGCAGCCTCTGCCATCAGTGTATGAATGTGTGTGTGAATGGGTGAATGCTGATATGTAGTGTAAAGTACTTTGACTAGAAAGGCGCTATATAAATGCAAGTCCGTTTACCATTTGACATTCATACCTCCCTGACATCACTCACCAGATGCATAAAAAGTTGCTCTGCACATACGTAACATACAGTATGATCTCCCAAAAACATCACAGTGGGTGTTTTAGCACCTAAGCTGGGACAAATTCAAAAAAGAGGAACGGTCAAATTATGAATTACAATTAGGGCTGTCAAAATGAACGCGATAACGTGTTAACGCAAATTAGTTTTAATGTCACTAATTTCTTTAATGCATTAACGCAATCGATCTTTTGGAGGTTGTAGAAGACTCAGTTTTAATGATCACATATTGTAAAAACTGAGATTTTCATGTCTTTTATATTAATTAATATCATTTTAACATTAATTATATCAAAACACTCAATATATGGCGAAATACACACAGCCCGTGTTCAGAAATTGTGTGTTTGAAACAAGCCGTTAGGATTTCTGTCCATTTGTGATGTCACAAATATACAATATTTAGACCATTACACAGTTTTAAACATAAACATTCTAAATGTGTCCCAGTTTATTTCCTGTTGCAGTGTATGTAAATAACATCAGCTGACAGGAAGTAAACATGGCCCCAAACTGTTGCCTAGCAACGCAATTCCGTTGCAATTCCGTTGTAATGCACTAAAACGGAGCGTTTCAGACAGAGGGTAAATACAGGTATATTCAGACAGACAGTATTAGGAAATAAAGTTTTTTTTTAACATTACAGCATGTAAACATGTTCTAGTAGAAACACAAAACACAAGTATGAACCTGAAAATGAGCACGATATGGGACCTTTAAAGCTAGTGAAGATACTGACATCTTATAAAACTAGAAAAACCTAAGGACACCATTGGTACCAACCATGTCATACTAGCTTGTCGGGAAGGAGGTTAACTAACGCTCCAAACTTACGCTAAATTTTGGCAAGGAAAAACTGGTATGGCCAGTTTCAAAGGGGTCCCTTGACCTCTGACCTCAAGATATGTGAATGAAAATGGGTTCTATGGGTACCCACGAGTCTCCCCTTTACAGACATACCCACTTTATGATAATCCCATGCAGTTCGGGGCAAGTCATAGACAAGTCAGCACACTAACACCATGGGATGTATTAAGAGAGCTGGATACAGCGTTCATTCCTATGAAAGTTGCTCAGTGGCGCATGAAGCCAAAATGGCTCGACTTTCGTCTGGGTACCCGGATCTTCCACATCCATCATGCCCATCGGACATGCGCAGTAGCGTCCGCTCGGTCACATGACTCGGTCACGGGGTCCCAACGTCACGTCGTAGTCACGGCTTGCGCTGTCGTCACTGTCTGGGTCTCATTCACATGAACGGAGGAAGCAAAATAACTCTGGATTTGTCCGCTTTACAACTTTTAGGACGGACACGGAAGTTGCAGTACCGCCGTTTGGCCACTACGAAAATTGGGATCAACGACCGGCGCACTTCCTGGGGGCTTGACTGACACACTGACAGATGTTGTTGTCTGTTGGGCTGCAGTTTGCCATGTTATAATTTCAGCATATTTTTTATGCTAAATGCAGTACCTGTGAGGGTTTCTTGACAATATTTGTCATTGTTTTGTGTTAATAATAAATATATACATACATAAAGCATATTTGCCCACTCCCATGTTGATAAGAGTATTAAATACTTGACAAATCTGCCTTTAAAGGTATTTTGAGCAGATAATAAATGTGTGATTAATTTGTGATTACGATTAACTACAATCATGTGATTAATCGCGATTAAATATTATATATTTATGTGTTAAATATATCAATTGACAGCCTTAATTACAACCGATGAAACTGTTTTTTTGTTGTTGCGTTTGGGGGAAAAGCAATCACGTTTTTGTGATGTCAACTAGTCAAAAAGTTGTGAAATCATCCTTGTTTGTCCTTGACAGCCGCTGCAGTTTTGAGTTTATCGACTGGCATCATAGATTTCTCCCAACCCCATGGAGGAGCACACATTCTTTCAATTTCAAGTTAAAACAGTGCTTCATGTTTTATTCCCCGACAACAAATACGACACACTCTCCAGACTGCTCTCAATTATTTCCTTAATTCACAGCACTAACTTCACACCGAAAAACCAGAAATGTTTTCTTGTATAACGCTGTCGTTTTAATACACAACCATAGATGTTCCATTGATTTTGCTCCGAGTGATTTTCCACCCTGTTTATGGATCCTTGGCAGGAATTTTCTTGCTCAAAGACAAGGTTGCCAGGGCAACAGCCCCAGGGTAAGATGACTTCAAAACTCTGGTTTGATTTCCTCAGTTTGATTTTCACTTGCAAGATGTGTGTGACAGTGTATGTGTGTGTGTGTGTTCACTTTTTGTGTATGGATATGTCATTAGTTTCTGTTTGAGCATGGTTGGGTGTGTAGTCCGCATGTTTGCATCTATATTAACATTTATCTGTATAGATGCATGCTTACATGTCTTCTTTTTTTTTTTTACCGCGTCACAACTAGCAGCCTTTATGGTAAATAAAGTAAAGCAGTCAAATCCACAGCCTGGAGGAAGTTCTAATGCGGCAAAAGGCAGAATAGTATTAGCATGTCCAAATAGGCTTATTTACCAGAGCCATTGGCTCCAGTGTGTGTGCACCTATGTAAGTGTGTACTCAAGTTTTCAGTGTGAGTTTTCTCGCGGTGTCTGCCTAAGTGTGTTGGCATTTGTGTGAGTGATAGGAATAGGAATAAGAAGAGAGAGACGGAGAGAAAAAAACAAACAAACATGTGCACCTACACAAGGGTCTCTTGTGTGCTTTTATTTTTTTGTTACATACTCTTGTGAGGCTATTTGTTTACCCGTCCCTCCATGCAGACACACAGGGAATGAGACAACCATTTTGCATTGTACCCACCTCAATATGAAATCATGCCATTCAGTACAAGTCTCACAAGTCTTACAATAGACCTAAGTGCAGGGGGGTGTATCAAAAGAGGAGACACAGGAGAGAAAAAAATAATTGTTAGGACTCTATCATTATGGCATTTTCATACCCAAAAACGTATTATGATGTTTGCAGCATGATTTGCACATGCTGTGGAGCACGAGTCTATCTGCCCGTGTGTGAATGTGTGATATGTGTCTGTTTTTAGACGAGGTAATTAGAGGTAATTACGACGCGACCGTATCCACCGCCAGCTCTGCTCCCTCGCTCTGTTCCAGCCGCCGTAGCTCGAAAGGAAAAAGATGATGTTCTGCTTTTTTTTTCTTTTCTTTTTTACATCTTCATCAGGTATCGCTTCATGGTTACAACAAGCCTTCATGCTGACCGCTGAGTATTCCAAGGAAGCCAGAGGGAGGAACATTGCCTCAGGGCGATGAGAGCAAAGAAAAGGGGAAAAAGAGGAGAGTTGGGAGAAAAGGAGGGAGACAGAGAGAGATGAAAGGAAACTTTTTTCTTGAGTCCTTTTAAGGAGGACAATTAGAGTTAATACACGTAATTATACATTGATTTGTTACCAAGAAAGACATAATTTCTGTCTTAATTTAGTCATTTGGACAAAAAAAAAACAGCCATTCATTAAAGCTTCAGGAGGCAACATGTTTTTGGCATCATTGGGCAAAAATTCCATAACAACCTTTCAGTATATTGTAATTCAAGTGCTCTGAGAGACTTCTGCTCCTCCTCATGGCTCTGTTTTCAGGCTTTAGAGACTTTGACCAATCACAGGTCATTTCAGAGAGAGAGAGCGTTCCTATTGGCTGTGCTCCAGCTGGTGGGCGGTGCTTGGTATTTCCTCAAGAGATCTCAACATGGCTGCCGGGTCACAAACTTTGTAATTTTACAGCTAAACAGTACACTACAAGATGTTGATTCATATTTGATCAGCGCTGCCTAGTTTGACCACTTGAGCCGAGTTCACGAGTGATTGACAGCTGCTCAGAGACGGCAAGGCTCCAGCTCGGCTCGGATTGGTTGTTTTCCTCCGGTCTGTGAAATCTTGCAGATGCCGTTAGGAACACCGGAGGAAAATAATTTTTTTTTTTTTTTTTCAGATTACCTCTCTCATGCACTACCGTCAGGATATAGGGACTGTTTTATAAAAATAACTTTTTTTTAATCATATTTGCTCCAGTATGCCTACTGCAGCTTTAAGAAAGCGCACAGCACTATTTCTCCTCTAATGCAGACTGCCAGGTAACCCCAGCACCAGCTCACTAAAGCTCTTTGTCTCTGAACTCCCTTTTTATAGTAGAGGGAAAACTCCCATGCTATGATGAAATGCTTTTTCTAGCCCGAAGCACGTCTTTACACTTTTGAACGACTTGTAAAGAAATACTGTAAACAGCGCTGCATTTGCGATGGGTTTGCTGAATAAATAATACATTACAAACATCAGCGTTCACAAGTAATGAAGTGCTGAAGTTTCTAACAACTCTTTTGAAGAACTACTGTCTTTTATTTTCCCTCTAACCCGAATCTAACGCTGAATGATTTATCCTTTTCATCCACTGATGGTGAGAGGAATCAGAAAGACTTGGGTTGATATTAGGGATGCTAATTTTGAAAAAAAAAAATGTAACCGATAACCGACCCTCGTTAACCGATTATTAACAGTTAACCGACAAGATTAGTGCCTCGCATGCAGCGGTGCGCCAGCTGCAGTCTATGAGCACAACAGACAACTGAGTCACCAGTTCACCGGGAACGTTAGCAGCCACGGTGCTGCGTGTAGTGTCGCGGATATGCAGCCTCTTTCTCCATCGCACATTTAGTTTAGCAGATTGTCAGCTGTGTGTCTGCCCGACGTAACGATAGCGAGTGTCCGACAGACCGCGTGTGTGTGGCGGCGGTGAGTGTGGGTTTTTCGGTGGTGTTATAGCTGTGAACGTAGGTGTAGCAGTGTGTGTCCAGTTTATTG
Organism: Adelosebastes latens; assembly: GCA_916700685.1. Classification (NCBI taxonomy): domain Eukaryota; kingdom Metazoa; phylum Chordata; class Actinopteri; order Perciformes; family Sebastidae; genus Adelosebastes; species Adelosebastes latens. Next base: position 54,890 of record CAKAKR010062296.1, read on the forward strand.
TCCAGTGAATAAATGCTACAACTCATCAGCTCAAGCGAGCTCGAGAGACCGGAGCCGACTTCCTGTATCTTGCAACGCCGGCTCAGACTCTCTTAAGGTGGGCTGTTAAGGTGGACCAGCTTTTCTCATTAAAGTGACGAACCGCTCCTCTGAGTTTTGCTCAGCTTTTAAAATAGTTATTAATATTTCTTTTAACCGTTTAACCGATAGTGTTAATCGGTTAAAATTCTTAATGTCGGTTAACGGTTAATCTTTAACATCCCAAGTTGATATTCCGATACCTAGTGTTCTCTGATGCCCCTTTGAATGGCCGACAGGGCACCGAGCACAGAGAAATACCCTACTTCAAGACTTATCTAGTAAATCACATTATGTTTACATTAGTCAACAATAAAAATGATTTTACAATAAATAGTGTAGCCTATATAGGGAGCAATAACCAATCTGGAGGCAGTGAAGTCAACTCGTCAAATACCACCGTTTGGTCAGTGCACCTCGGCATCGGAAACTAACGCACGGAGGCACCATTTGTGACGAACAGGTCTCTCAACTAACTCCAACGTAAACCACCCGTGGTGTTATTCGGCGGGCGGAGCAAGTGACGTAGTATTAATAGCGTGAGAGTCTGCTAAAGGTTGGCGGGAGGGGTGGATGGGTCAAACACACACACGACATTCAACCAGGAGACCGTTGTTCGTGTCCCGCGTGAAACTAAAAGTAACCTTGAATTATTTTGTCACGTCAGTCTTTAGTCACATGACTCGTCGATATCGTCAGCTCCGTGAGTCACTAAATGAGTCGCTAGTCAATGAAGTTAACCTCAACCACGACCGTTTCCTAACCCTAAATAAGTGGTTGTGTTGCCTAAACCTAACTTCATGTGAAAACGGAAGTGTATTCTGAAAGGACACTATGCATGTAACAAGCCTATACTGACACGGCGACCCTCGTCCATCCAAAAGTAAAGCAAGAGGGGTAACCCGTGCGTTGGTCTCTGAGGGGCGCCGACCAAGCAGCGGTATTTGACGAGTTGGGAGTTAGAATGGGTTGGAAAAATCGTACCATTGGAGAGCACCGACGAATTACCTACTTTGCCATTTCAGTATGTAGATTTGGTCTTGGAAACACCTAAACCCAGTTAAATATATGATATGTGATATGTGTGTGTGTGTGTGCACATGCACCCCTCACTGCTCCGTGTCTCCTCCTAACATCTGGCTCAGCAGCACAGGGTGGAGTCACCAAAATGTGCCATAAGAAGGAAATTTAAGGGGGGGTTAGGCTCCAAAAACAAGATGAAAAGGAGAGGCTGGTCTATGATTGATGCCCTTTAAACACTCGTGAAACATCTCTACAGATCCACAGAAGTGTTTTTTAGCCAATTATTCCTGTTTGATGATAACTGAACGATAAAACGATCAAGGCTGTCAGTTACCTTGATTATTTTCATTCATTACCAGTGATAAATGTTCTAATAAATCCACAGTGTCGAGGTAACGTTAAAGTGGGGTCTGTGTTGCACAGCTGTGGAATAGATGCACAAGATGTTCGCTGAGACAAAGTGGTTACACAAAGTGGTTATACAAAGGTTTGTCTTAAAAATGGAGGTGTAATTACTTTCGATGATGAGTGTGAATGTATTAATATGTGAGGCTGCAGTGTTGTCAGGCAGAGTTGTTGCTTAGCAGGTTGGCAGGCAGAGTTAAGGGCATTGTGGGGATTTTTATTTCAAACAAACAGCTCAAAAAAGAATGTGAATAAATAGCCCTTTGCATCAGTACTGTAATATAGTTTCATATAATATCACTTATTTTACAACAGTTTTGAACAACTTTGTGAAATACGAACTGCAATTATCTAGTTGAACTTTATACCATTAGACTGATTTTATAACAGAATGTATTTTTTAATATTAATGGAATATTATAACTAGAGCTGTCGATCGATTAAAATATTTAATTTTGATTAGTCGCATGATTGTCCATAGTTAATCGCAAATTAATCACACGTTTTGTATCTGTTCAAAATGTACTTTAAGGGGAGATTTGTCAACTATTTAATACTCTTATCAACATGGGAGTGGGCAAATATGCTTGCTTAATGCAAATGTATGTATATATGTATAAGTGGAATCAATTAACAACACAAAACAATGACAGATATTGTCCAGAAACCCTCACAGGTACTGCATTTAGCATAAAAAATATGCTCAAATCATAACATGGTAAGCTGCAGCCCAACAGGCAACAACAGCTGTCAGTGTGTCAGTGTGCTGACTTGACTATGACTTGCCCCAAACTGCATGTGATTATCATAAAGTGGGCATGTCTGTAAAGGGGAGACTCGTGGGTACCAATTGAACCCATTTTCATTCACATATCCTGAGGTCAGAGGTCAAGGGACCCCTTTGAAAATAGCCATGACAGTTTTTCCTTGCCAAAATTAACCCAAGTTTGGAGCGTTATTTAGCCTCCTTAGCGACAAGCTAGTATGACATTTAAAACAGAGCCTGCTACAACCTCCAAAAGATCGATTACGTTAATGCGTTAAAGAAATTAGTGGAGTTAAAACTTTGACAGCCCTAGTTCTGACAGATTTGGAGCCTTTACCATTACCAAGACTGGTCCTCAGTACTCAGTCCAGCCCCCTAACATACAGTTTACCTCTTTTGTTTGCCTCCAAGTATATTTAAAGTTAATTTCCACACTGCCTGACAGTATCTAATATATTCTTATGGGCTTCTTCTAGCTCTTCATTGAAGCTATTTTATGTTAATCCTCCATCCACACCTTTAATGACAGCCCTATTCCATCAAATGCTCCAGATGTCATGATTTCCACATTGTTTTTGGTATCTTTGGAAACTTTTGGATGACCAATGCATTGAATTATTTTGGCTACACAGCATGAGTTTACTACTGCTTGAATTGTATTCATCACGCTATTAAAATCAGTTAAACTCCATATGTGGAGAATATACCATTACAATAGCTGCTAACTGCTGTTAGTTGGAGCTAACTGCCTATGAAAGCTCCTCTATTGACTAAAAAGAGCTGCGCTGGGTTAAAACTAAGAAGAACTAACTGAGCTTCAAAAAGCTGACTTCAAAGTGGATAGATTAAACAAAAATCAGACATAACACAACCTCTGGAGGATGTGAATAGCAAACTTGTGAGGGCCCGGGGCCTCCTGATGGTTCAATGCACAGAGAAGCATACCGAGCGCTTGTGATGTTGTCCTCGCTCCTGTCAATCTGCAGTGACCAACCATGCACTGAAGTAGAAATGCGTCTGTAACAACCCTTTCTGAAAAGAGGCTTCTCAAAGAGATTGCCTGCTCTTAAATTATGTATTTATCACACTAAACTATCCTTTATGAATTCACGTTGAATAATTAACAGCAATGAATATCATTTGTCTTCATCTGGGGAACTCTCAGAGGGTTGTAAATGTAAACGTTAAAGCACATAAAAGTGGCTGTGGCAGGCCAGTCAGAGACAAAGGGAATACCAAATCTCTATTTACACTTCCAGAGCGCTGCTTCTCTTCATGGCTTAATGTTTAACGAAGAGATGATTTAAGCCTAGCTACAAATAAGGCACACGACTTCCTGCATTGGCACTGGACGTTGCCAAATCTTGAGGTTAGGAATTGAGGTTGGAGGTTATCCAATATGAATGTAATTCCAAGGATACTGGGATGTATATGCACAATTTTGGAGTGAAATCTGCATGTTTGTATGCATAAAACTTGTAGTAGATCTAATTGGTGTTTATATATATATATATATATAAAAAAATAATCTGGACTCAAACCACTTTGAATGCATCGCTGCTTTTTTTTTTTTTTTTTAAAGGAATAGTTTTACATTTTGTGAAATATGCTCATTTGCTATCTCGCAAAGAGAAATAGTCCAACACATGAGCTATTTCACAGCATAAAAAAAGCAATGATTGTGAATATTACTATGCACATAGAGACATCCCAAATGATCCGGCATTTAAATAGAAGTGAGAAGTTGGGAGAATGCAGTTTTCTTGAAGGTCAATCCACAGTTTGGGCAGTCAGGCTTTTCCTTTCAGTATCTTGGCATTGTGTTGGCTGGCCCCAGTTTGAACAATGGCAGAGAGAGGGATAAATATCCAATGGTATCACTACTTTCAGCAATTTGGAATCAACATACCACTGGCTTCATTTTTACTTCCCTTGAGTCTATGTGGAGGTAGAAGGAGGTTACCGCTTTTATTGTTGTGGTTTGAGTGACGTGACGTCATATCCATCCCGTATCCGTCAAAAACCAAAACAAACAGAAACGAGAAAGTAGAAAATGGCATGGTTAAGACCTGCACCCTCACATTTTAAATCCAAAGTGGTAAACACTACACATCCAGTAAAGGATGGAAACACTTTGGGTTTCACACATTGCAGGAAAAGCAGAGCTAGACATCATGGCTAAAGCTGCATGCTAACTCTGTCATGGACAGGAAACGTTATCGTATTGCGGTAACTTGTCAAGCCAGCCGTCACTCTCATCTCCGTGGTCAAATGGGCCGACGCTACAACTGTAGAGCACCCATATACTGACATTTATGTTAAATGCATTCAAACGGCCCCGATGGAGCTGACCATGGATGGATAAAGAGAATGGAGCTGACGGGAGAGCTAGAGACGGACTTGGAGAAGTTAGAGGAAGTATACACGTGTGACTACATCCGGTTTTCAAAATAAGGTGTTAACAAAGGGAACTGTAAAATGCATATATAGAAATAACATTGATTGGATTATATTCACCAGAAGTATAAAACATTACATGTCCCTTATAAATTAAAAAGAAAATACAACTAAATTGTAAGGGAAATGTCTTTATTCTTAAATTTTTGGGTCGCTGGAAAAAAATGTATAAATAATACCTGACAATGACATCAGGATATCTCTGACTACATACATGCTGAAAATCAAACATTTTCACTGTATCAATTTAGATATTTCCAAAAGTAAAAGTTCCTAGAAGTGTATTATTCAACTTTTCCCCATGATCTAGCGTTAAACAATCACAATAAATTGTGATGTTGAATCACAATACTTAGAGAATTGCAAAACTGCTCCTTCAGTTGGCTGCAAAGGATTTGTACTGACCTGTTTCAGTCTTTTCTGCTGTCTTGTAACTTCCTGAACATAAGTAGGCGGAGGATCCCAGTGCCTCTGTTGCGGAGTATCCAGCGATTTCCCAGGTAGTCAAGCCAAAAATGGCATCTCCCAACAGTAGCCTAAATCTGGCACAGCTGGTAGCCAGAATCCTTGCTGACTGTTGATGAATGATGCAGCAGATCAGGTCCAGGTACACGATCAGATCCAGAGTGTCGACAGTGGCTGAGAGGTGGCTGGAGGTTAAATATCTGCAGCCGTTTCGCATCCCAATTCAGCCCAGGTCTGCACCTTGAAGAACACCTACCCAAATCTAGCCATCCACATGGGCCTTAGCCGGTACAGCTTTGGCCTCCCAGCGCCTGAACACAGCCAAGTGTGGCAACACACTCAGGTCAGTTTCTGCAGCGCTGACATTCTTGTTCTACTTTTTTTTAAAATACCACTTTGATCTGCAAGGTTATTAAGTTGGAGGCTCCCTATTGATTAATGCACATTGTAAAGTGCTGCCATTACCCTAATGCCTGATGATTAAGGCCCAGTTAGCACACTTCATTTGTGAGCACTTCATCAACACAAGCATGTGGATGCAAAAAAAAAAAAAATACTTGGAAAATCTTGGTCTGCCATCTGTGTTGTTAAAAATGTTGTATTGCAAGTACAACCTGCAAAAGTACCTGTTGTGTGTACTGCTGCCACAAGTGGTAATTACAGGACTAAGGCCTTTAAATGTTGATATCTTAGCGGTGAAAGGTACCGCTCTATTCTAATGGGACTGAAACACTATTAACACATTTTACTGTTGTGACATCACTTGTTGTACATTTGGCTTATCTGATTCGTACCCGACCAGTGTAGAAACCTAGGCTGCAGCAGCCAAAACAGAAGTTAGGGTAAATGTGGTACATAGTTTTTATTGCTTCGAAATCTAAGTCTTTTTTTTTTTTTTAAATGAATAAGGATGTACTTTTTTCCGGATGCTAATTTTTATTTTTTTTATTTTTTCCAGTGTTCGGTCGACAGTGAGAGCTTGTGTGTGACGATGAGCATGAAGTTATCAGTAACGTTATAGTGAACGTAGCAGTGCAGTGTGTGTACTGTTTATTTGTCGGTGAATAAATGCAAGTTCTCGTGTCTTGCTTGCCAGCCGCCTGCTGATTAAAGTGAAGGGGGTTAGCCCCAGTAGGCAACCTCTAAAAAAGTGAAGCCAATGAGGAGGTGCCTTAAACTTGCATTCTTTCCATTGGCCAGCAGGGGGCGACTCCTTTGGTTGCAAAAAAAAGCCAGATTACACAGACCGGAGGAAAACAAGCAGTAAGAGCTGATCTGAGGTCTGCTGTCCATCTGCTGTCTATGAGAGCTGGCTGTCAATCACTCGCAAACTCCGACCAAACGGTCAAACTAGGCAGCGCTGATCAAATATGAATCAATATTATGGTACATTAATGCCTATTTCTCTCCTCAAATGTTTTCAGAATCATCTTGTAGTGCATGGTTTAACTGTAAAATGAGAAAGTTTGTGACGCGGCCGCCATTGTGAAATCTGTTGAAGGAACGCCAAGTACCGGTCACATGACCAGAGCACAGCCTATATAGATTTTTTAAAGCCTGAAAACAGAGCCATGAGGAGGAGCAGAAGTCTACAGTAGTTATCTCTCAGAACACTTGAATTACAATATGCTGAAAGGTTATTATTATACATGGTGTATACTGTATGTGTGGATTAGCTACCCAGGTATAAATGTGGATTTAGTACAAGAATGGTGGTCAGGCCTGAGACTGATAAAGCAGTGAGCCTCAAGGCCACGCACACACACACACACACACACACACACACACACACAACACATGACACATTGGGACAGGACAGCAGGAGCGTCTCTTCATAATTAATTCCCATTTTCATCCTGGATCTGATTGCAGGAAAAGAGGGATGCGAGAAAGGCTGCCCTCTTCAAAACGCCTAATGAGCTTAATCGACCACACTCTACAATCTCATTCAAGCCCGTCTCCTTGCCCATGAATTAAACTATTACAAAAACCTGCTTGAACTTAACTGGCGGCTGCTTAATCACAGCAAATCACTGTAATCCTGCATGTCAGAGAGAGCCTGCAGAGGGCTGTGCCCCCTGTATGACAGTGTGTCAGGGCTGATAAGAATACATAAGTGTTTACATGTACCATATGTTAGGTCTATGTTAATTGTGTGTGTGTTGTTGCAGCCGTGAGAGCGTACTTGGTGTTCATTGCAACTACATGATAGCTGGGGAGTAACGGCAACGTATCGGAACTCTTGTCTCATCCTCATTTTCCTGTTTTTCCCTTTGGGGTTACAGTGTTTATTGTCCCCCTTGCTCATCATCTCTCCCCCCACCCCCCATCTTCCCCATCGCCTTCGATGCCCCCAGCAAGCTTTGTTTCAACAAAGCCTGTTAGCTGATCGTTCAATTTTCTGCTCTCCTCCTCAACCCCCTGCACCCATCTCCTCTTCATCTCCTCATCGCCTCTCCTCAGCTCGCTGTTTCAGTGCTCCCTCGCAGCTGCGGAGCATGAAGAGACGAATGAAAGAGGGTATAGCTGCTAGTCTGATAAGGATAAAGGACAAATATTGAAAAACCTTCTCTGTTTGTTGTTGCCCTTTTCTAGTTGACTTCTTGTCAGCGATTCGCTCGCTCTGCCTGCAGTATTTGTTTCTGCATTCATGTCACATGTTTTGTCTCCATGTTGTGGGCACGAGTGGTTCATCTAAAAAACACGAGTAATTAGAACATAGAGAGGCACAGTTGACATTTTCATACGAATGCTTATTTACAAAAATAGAAGCACTGGATAATTAGCAGGAGAAGTGCCTGATGGCTTAGCATAAAAAAGAAAGCCAAGTACAGAAACTCGATCAACATTTAAAGGTTATATCGATAACATTTTTATGCAGATGAATAATTAAAAACATAAAAATAAATACATCCACAGAGCTTTTAGAAAGGTGCCGAATAAAAGTATGGCTTTCCCTAAAAAAACGTATTATGATTGTAAATTAATTAGGGCAGTCAATCAATTAAAAAATGTAAAACGAGAGATGTCAAGTATTTAATACTCTTATCAAGTCTTATGGGAGTGGGCAAATATGCTGCTTTATGGAAATGTATGTATATATTTATTACTATAAATCAACTAACAACACAAAACAATGACAAATATTGTCCAGAAACCCTCACAGGTACTGCATTTAGCATAAAAAATATGCTCAAATCATAACATGGCAAACTGCAGCCCAACAGGCAACAACAGCTGTCAGTGTGTCAGTGTGCTGACTTGACTTTGACTTGCCCCAAACTGCATGTGATTATCATAAAGTAGGCATGTGTTAAAACAAAATTGCATGAATGAGTGGCTGTGAGTGGCACTGAGTTTGACACTTGTGTCTCCATCAGGCTGCAGAATAAATTGATATTTACCGTGGCAACAAGTGACAACTGACGTTAGCACATATTAGCTTTCTTAGCTTAATTATCAAAACAATAATAACCCATGAAATTACAATTTGGCATATTTAAACAAACCCAGCTACCAACAGCCATAGTCCTCACAACCTTTACTAATGTGTTGTCACCAGTGAGATTGGCAAAATGAGAAAAATAACTGCTTCAATCCCTGAGGAACTACGTTAGCATCTTAGCATTAGTGACGGTTGCGTCCAGTTACCCGACGTAATACAGCAACGTCTTGGATCAAAAAGCTTGGGACACAATCATTCCTATACGCTGTTTAAATAAGTCACTTATATTGTCTCTTCTCTCACTCAAGTTTCCACTGTTGTCTTCCGGCAACAACTCACATGACACAATGACAAACAGAAAGCGAAAGGTAATAAAAACGATTTATTTATCGATTACGATTTATGTTGTCAGGCACGTATATCTGAGCCAGTCAGTGGCAAAAAAAAAAACACTTTTAGTGGACGTTAACTGACGGTACCAGGTTGCACCATGGACCATTTTCAGAAATTGTTTTCCCCATTAGTCACTTAGACACAAAAACATGGGAAAATAGGGTCCAGGTTGAAAAATACAGAAGTTATCTTTTAACATGTTCTATGACACCCTTTAGCGACAGTATGTGACTAACCGGTCTCTCAATTAACTCCAATGTAAACCCACCCGCGGCGTTATGTGACGATAAGCTTAAGTGACGCAGTATTAATAGCGTGAGAGTCCACTAACCGCGGGCGGGAGGGGTGGTGGATGGGTCAAACAAACACGTGACTTTCAACCATGAGACCAGTGTTTGTGTCCCGTGTGAAACTAAAAGTAACGTTGACTTATTTTGTCACGTCAGTCTTTAATCACGTGACTCGTCGGTATCGTCAGCTCCGTGAGTCACTAAATGCGTCGCTAGTCAGCGAAGTTAACGTCAACCACGACCGTTTCGTAACCCTAAATAAGTGGTTGTGTTGCCTAAACCTAACTTCCTGTGAAAACGAGAGTTTATTTTGAAAGGACACTTTGTATGTATTACAAGCATATATTGACATGCTCTCCTTGGTCTGTCCAAAAGTAACACAAGAGGGGTACCCCGTGTGATGGTCTCCGATGTCGCGGGGCACTGACAAAGCGGCGCTATTTGACGAGTTGGGAGTGAGAATGTGTTGGATTGCGAGAGTGTCTGTGTTTCAGGGACATATGAACCATGTTGTTGGGACTTTCTAGACCTTGTAATTGATTAAAAATGTATTTGTAATGTAAGATGAATAACAAAAGATAATTTTCAAGGATTTTGTTGCATCTGTGATTTTACTTTTCTTATATTTCCATTAGGGATTTAACTGTTTTGAGTTTTGGCACTACGCTTCCCATTATGGTTTGGGAATATTGCAAACAGGTAGTATAATGTTACCATGGTCTGATGCTATTTCAGATTTATCCTGAAACTAACAATATTTGGAATGCCTGTCTAAGACATGTACTAGTGAATGAGCCTGTAAATGAACACCACAGCATCACAGGACTATAAGGGTGCATTAGTTTGAAAATGTTTGAATGATTCTTCAGCTTCAAGTCATTTGTCATGCTATCATGCTGCATTTTTCAGTAGCCATATAGTCAATTTGCCGAGCATTAAAACAGCATAAAACAACAAGCGTTAACAGTTGAACTGCTCAATCCCCTGAACACAATCACAATTCCACTGCGGCAACAGAAACAAGTGAATAAACTGACATTATTGATGTGCGAGCGGAAGAGAAAGAGAGAGAGCGAGCATAACCAGAGCATCAGATTAAGGCTCCCGACGTGCTGTATTTCCTTATGTTGTCTTTGTGAAGCGCTATCATTAGGGAGCTCAGGAGAATCTTAGTCTAATTAGGCTGTTTAGTATTGAGCCGGGAGGACAAGGGCTAGACCGAGTCCAACTCTGCTGCTGCCTTCTGAAGCCCTCCGAGAGACACTTTTAATGAGCTCCAGGCTGTGTGTTTACTATGAGATATCTCCCTCCCTCCATCTCCTGCTCTCTCCGCTCATTTCTCTCACCTGCAACGTCTTTCCTTCAAGCTCTCGCACATGCATGTGAGCTCATAATGTGCACAGTATTCAGAAAAAGACACACGTATGCAAAAGTACTAGAAATATCTGCAGGCTTTAAACATAATAAAAGCAACACCTTTGCGATATAATGTCATCCGAACCTTTGTGAAGCTTTATAATCAGTTTCTATTGAGACCAACAACAAAAAACTGCAGCTTGAGAAAAGATTATAAACTGGTAGCACAGCTATTTAATTGCATTACATCTCACAGATGTTTTATTACATCCCTCCTCTCTATCTCTGTAGATGCTTTATGTATCAACACACTCCTCATGTTTTTCTCCTACAACACACTAACAGACACACACACACACACCCTTCAGGCTTGCCTTCCCCCACGCACCACTGAACCCACTCAGTCCACTTTTCAATGGACTTTAATTTCCAGCCGCGATCGACCACATTTCAACACCGCAACGCTGCTTCTCTCTATTTTATAAGCGTGCCGAAAAAAGTCAACCGGGTTGTGAAGCGGCAAGTGAGGAAAACTAATCAACTCTGCATTAATTAATGATAGTGGAAGGGCTTTTTAGTGACTCCGGGTTTGCGGGAGAGTGTTTTAAAGGGGAGCAGAGAGAGAAGATTCTTGAGAATAGTGGAGTAAAATCACAGGGAGGGAGGGAGTGTTGAAGTGGAGTCAGTTCGGCCCTGGAGTTGGAGAGGACGCTTAATGCTTAATTTATCATCATAGACTTTACTTTCATAGGTTCACTTTTATAGCTGCGGTGATGTAGTAGAGGTCAAAAGGCTGAACACAACTAAGTCGACGGATGGCTTTGCGAGGGTCTGTGGTTATGTGGGGGATGTTGAACGTACCGGTGAGAAAATTACATAAAAACTAAGACGCCAAGTTTGAAGGCATTTGAGATGGTAAAACACTATACAGAGATTTATAATACTATGAGATAGGGCTGCACGATTATCGCCAAAATTATTACTATTATCTATTCTATAGTGCTGTAATGACTCCTTCAAACAACTGGATCTATTCAAGTTTCTCGCCAAGACTACATTTAACAAGATTACATTCGAACACATCACGATAAGGTTATAATTTACCATCGTCCAATTCTCATTTTTACTGAGCAGAGCTTGAACGCATCATAATGTAACTCAGTGGAACCTCCTTTAACGTTAGCTGCTCCGTGTGTGACCGCTGTGAAAATGTTGTTTTTGAAAGGCTAATCTGAGCTTGTCAGTGGCAAAAATAAGCACCTTTAGTGCACGTAACATTACATTAACTTGTCATCAAAGCTCGTTTTTTGCGGCTGCCTGTTACAGCGTTATCCCTCAATACTGGACCAGTTTAAAATAATGTTGTCCCCATTAGTCACTTATACACAAAAACATGGGAAAATAGGATGTAGGTTGAAAAATACTGAAGTTACTCTTTCAGTTGGTTAAACTGTCTATGTACTAATACAAAACGGAAATGGAAATGCATTATTTTGAGATGAAATGGATTTATTTCCACCATAAAAGATAGGGCTGTGTATTGGCAAGAAACTGGCAATACGATACATATCACGATACAGGGGTTACGATTCAATATATTGCGATTTTTTAAAATCTAATTTGAGGAAAACTGTCATAGTATAAAGAACACACCATCATATGCAGAAGAAAAAGTTTTTGCAGTCAGAACAGTGGGATCTGCATTTATCACAGAAAACCCAACATCATAGCACTGCTTTGAAAGGGCACAAACAATGAGAGGATTTGACTGTGCAATATATAATTTGATGCAATATATACCTCAAGTGCAACTACCTTTGTTTGCATTTTATTTATTACATCTACTCTACCTATTTTTCAAGTGCAATTACCTCTGTTTATATTACATCTATTTTATCAATTTCATTCCTCAAGTGTAATACCTCTGTTTATATTTATTTATTTCATCTACTTTACCTGTTTTATTTGCTTTATAGCTATGTGTGTTTTACCTGTTATTATGTTTTACCTGCCTGGTTTTTTAAAGCACTGACCAAGAGTGGCAACTGTGAATCTCGTTGTATTTAATACAATGACAATAAAGCTTTCTATTCTATTCTATTCTATTCTATCTCTTTGCAAATGAAATAAGTATTGACTTGAGTTAATCTTTGCATGTAAACTATTAATCAAAAATCAATAGTGGTTTTGAGAATACAGTATCATTAAACATAATATCCCGATATTTGATTTTTTCGATATTTTCCTACACCCCTTATAAAAGATATGATTATAGATCTTCTGGATTCCTGATGGAGAGTAACCCAACCCTTGTGGCCAAATGCCATAAAGAACAGAGAGACCAAGTTAAAGAAAAAGGAAACCATGGTGGACCCATCAACTCAATTTGTGAAGGCCACCAGTGGGTGATAACACTAATTGACAGTTGGTTTGTTCCGTTGCTTGAGCACAAAAAGTCACCTTGCCGTCTCTGAAGGTATAGAATGCCTTTGGGAGCTGTAATATAACGACAGCCCCTCAAGCAGGCACGCTGACCAGGGATTCGTTCTCCCTCCCCCTTTTTTCTTCTATTTTTTCTCCCCTTCTTCTCTCATTTCGGAACCCCACCAACCCCCCCCCCCCCTCACTCCAATACATTCTTTTTTTAAATTTGAAGAACACTTGTTTTGTCCTCCTCTGGGGCATCCCCCTCCCTCTCTTCCCCTTTTTCTCTTTCTCTTGACCTCCTCCCTTCCTCTCCTTCGTCCTTTCCTCCCTTTGCCCTTCCACACTACATCCCCTTCACCCCTTTTCCCCTCACCACGTCCCCTAACATCCCCCTCCCATCTCCTGATTCCCCCGGCTCCTTGTTAGGGGCAGACTCAGGTGGCTCACGGAGGCTGAGATGGATGAGGTGTCGGCCCAACGTCGACCCAGCGGCATCCTCGCAGAGCAACACCAACGGGCAACGTCCCGCCGGCCTGTCAGGTGTAGTCCCCTTTGCTTGGAAGTACAGAGCGCTGAACAAACAGGCTGAATATCACAACGGAGCCACCGTGGTGTATGTTGTAAAGAAACAGCTTTGTACTTGAGATGTGAGCTATGACATTGAATTCAAGCTAATGTTTGTAGCACAGTTATTAGGTTGGATGTTGCTGCTCTAATCTGATGAAGCCTACTGCAAATATTTTACTCTTCTTAAATATTAGGGGGTGGGAAAAAAAAAAACAATTCACCAATGTATCTCAATTTTTTTTTTTACAATTTTGAAATTGATTTTTTAATGCCAGAATCAATATATTTGCTTCATTTGAGTCTATGCGGAGGTAGAAGGAAGTTACTGCTTTTATTGTTGTAGTCAGAGTAACGTGACATCATATCCGTTCCGTATCCGTCAACCAAAACAAATCGCAGCCGGTCGCTGCGAGCCGAAACGAAAACTAGAAAACGTCAGAGGGTCCGCGTGGATACGACCTGCACCCTCACATTTTTAATCCAACGTGGTAAACACTACACGCACAGTAAAGTATGGAAACACTTTGGGTTTCTCATATTGCAGGAAAAGCAGAGCTAGACATCATGGCTAAAGCTGCATGTTAACTCTGTCATGGACAGGAAACGTTGTCGTATCGCGGTAACGTGCGGTCAACCCGGCCGTCACTCTCATCTCCGTGGTCAAATCGGCCGAAGCTACAACTGTAGAGCACCCATATACTGACATTTATGTTAACTCGACTCCGATGGAGCTGACCATGGATGTATAAAGAGAACGGATGTGACGGGAGAGCTAGCTGGCAAAGTTAGCGAAGGTATACACGTGTGACTACGTCCGGTTTTCAAAATAAGGTGTTAACAAAGGGAACCGTATATACAAAATACATATATGGATATAAAATTGATTGGATTATATTCACCAGAAGTATAAAACATCACATCCCTTGTAAATTAAAAGAGAATACCAATAATTTGTGAGGGAAATGTCTTTATTATTTGATTTTTGGGTTGCTGGAAAATTTTTATAAATAATGCCTTTGACTTCAGGACATCTCTGACTACATACATGCGGAAAGTCAAACATTTTAATGTATTAATTTTGATATTTTCCAAAGTTAAAGTACCTAGAAGTGTATGATTCAACTTTTGTCCATGGTCCAGTGTTAAAAACGTTAGCAAAAATCGCAATAAATCGCAATATTGGATCGCAATACTTAAAAATCCCAATATATATCGAATCGGCATCCAAGTATCATGATCGTATCGAATCGGGAGATAGGCGTATCGTCCCAGCCCTATTAAATATAAATACTCCATAATATGTTGCACACTTCTCATTTTCATGACTTGTCATAGCCAACTTGTTTAGAGTGCTCTTTGCACAAGCTTACTTTTACATGGATTGGAAGGGGAGCAATTGCTTTGAAAAAAATCAATGCTCTCCTTCAGAATTCTCATCCTTGATACAGTCAAAGTGATAGATTAAAAGCCTTTATGTAAAAGTTTTAGTCGGAGCAACCTCTACTTTATCATTTAGATTGTCGAACCTCTTCCTCCCTGTTTGCCCAAATCAATTTGCGGCATTTTTACCCGCCTCAATATTTTATAAAGCGCCTTGATGCAAACATAAATAAAATCAATGTTCCATTTTCCACTGAAGTGCTTTTTTTTTTTTTGGGGGGGGGGGGCATTTTATTGCTAATTATGGGTAACAAAGAAAAAGAAAAAAAAAAGTTTCAGAATGGAGAGAGGGGGAAAAAAACAACGCTGCCAACCCCACCTCTAGAATGATGATGTTTAACCTCCCTAGAAACCGCCAGCTCTAAACAGCTATTGATTTGCTAATTGCCTTCACTTTCAATTCCATTGTTCCTTAAGGTGGTATTTAACCCTATGACATGCCGTATTTACTGAGAAAAAAAACACTCAACATCTCAGCCTCCAGAGACCAGGGTGTTCAGCCCACCGT
This sequence comes from Adelosebastes latens, assembly GCA_916700685.1. NCBI lineage: Eukaryota > Metazoa > Chordata > Actinopteri > Perciformes > Sebastidae > Adelosebastes > Adelosebastes latens. The sequence continues at coordinate 70,510 of CAKAKR010062296.1, forward strand.
CAAGGCTGGACTGCACGTCCAACCTGAACTTTTAAACGAAAGTTTACAGCATGTATGTGTGTGTTTGCCTCTTGTAGTTATTTAGTTTTTCCATAAGCACACCATAGTTCACAGTGTATCTGTAGTGAACTTAAATCATCAGGTTGCAGAGTAGCACCCTAATGTGCCCTACGACAAAGGTATCCATCCTTTTTCTCTTGGTAAACTATGTCATATGTAGCTTAGTGATACAGTGGCATCTATAAAATTTGGTTATTTGTAATTTATACGCAACTCCAGTAGATGATCATAAGACAAATAAACAAGAACAATAAACTATTTTTTTTTTTTCCAACCTTTAACTAACTCGTTGCTTAATTTATTTGAGATACTCCTTTCCATCTGATTTGTGTCAGTTTAAATTAGGGATGCACCGATCCAACTTTTTCAGTTCCGATAGCGATACCTGGGCTTTGGGTATCGGCCGATACCGAGTACAGATCTGATACCAGTGTTTAATAAATGAGCTCTATGCCTCACTGTGTGGAAGTGACTGGGATCATCCTTTTTTATGTAAGGCAACATCACACTTGACTTTATTTATTACGTTATTTATTATTAAAATAATATATCTTACACCAACAACTTGGTAAAAAATCTTCAAAATTAACAGGAATTATGATTCAATTGTAAACCTTTTTAATGCAGGAATTCAAATTCCAGTACATAAAGTATATAGTATATAAACATAGAATGTTTACCATTGATGGAGCATTTTGGCAAATTTTTCTTGGGCGCTACCCACATAATCAGCTGTGCTGCTCATCCCACAAATGCATGATCCTTACAAGTTGGACATCATTGCGAAGGTAAATAAACAGGCTTTCCAACGATGTAAAATACAATGCCAATTAGCATTGTAACAACAGAGAAATAATCCATCAAACACAAGTTTCCGAACTTTGTTTTTCCAGGATATATATAAAATATATATATATATGCTGATTTAATCCCAAACAATTACATATATCAATATTTGTTTGAAAAAGCCCCCAAATTAAGATATTTTAACTCAAAAACATTACATTATTGTGGCACATGAGTCAAACATTAAATATGAATATCAAAAGGTTCCAGTTTATATATATATATATTTCTCCATGCCACCCTCTTGCCAGCCCATGAATATGTCTCCAGATCCGCTACTGGACTGAAGACATGAAAAATGATTCAGAGATTATGAGTTTTTATAAGTTTTACAGGGGTTAAATTGTGCTAAAGCATTTTATTTGTTTTGTTCCGTTAGATGCAAAATCTTTGTGTGCCTGATGTGTCAAATTTCTTCCGAACAAACAAAATGACCATACTGAGCTCATGTTGATGAGGGTGCAGGGGGGGCCAGCGTCTCCAGATAAAATTAAGATTGATCTTATTACAACAACTCATTTAGAGGCTAAGACTTAATCAATAATAACTGTTTAGTACAAGGCTCTATTGGCCTCCAGGCAATCCAGTGCCTTGTCCAGCACATCATTATGTTTGCTGGCTCTCTTGTCTCATCAGACTTTACAGTTAGGTCACATGTGCGGTCATTAAACATGAAATATAGGGGCTGAATATGAAAAGAAATGGAATTTAATGGTGTACCCATTAAACAATATCCATTCCCTGTTTTAAAGGTGGAGTCGTGATATAATCTAAGCCTGTTTATGGATGCTTTGAAACGTTTTTGTTTGAGTTTTTACTAACACTTGTTAACATTAACGATTGAAGAGCTGACTATAGCGATGATTTGGACATCAATACTTGAGGAACAAGTCGGACTCTCGGAGTCTATTCTAGGCTGATCAAGGGGAATAAAATCGTAGTGTGTGGTTTTCTTTATACTTTACTCAAGTATTTCCATTTTATGCAACTTTATACTTCTACTCCACTTCATTTATCTCACAACTAGGGCTGTCAATTTATTAAAATATTTAATTTTGATTAATCGCATGATTGTCCATAGTTAATCGCACATTTTTCATCTGTTCAAAATGTATCTTAAAGGGAGATTTGTCAAGAATGTAATACTCTTATCAACATGGGAGTGGGTAAATGTGCTTGCTTCATTCAAATGTATGTATATATTCATTATGTGTGAGTGAAGGCAAGCAGGCAGAGGAGCAGAGACTCCGGCCCTGGAGACCAAAGCTACGGTCTCCCCTGTGTCTTCTGGCCGTGGTCGGGGGGGCTGGAGCAGGAAGAGTTGACACTGTTTTGCAAGACGGGCTTCACTAGATATAACTTTGTGGTTTTGGTGCTTTCGTGTAGTTTGTGTTGGAACAGCGTAGACACACGTGAGCGCGCATGGGACACCGCCCCTCAAAGATTTACAAGAGTGTGAGTGTAAGAAGTTACCAACAGTCCTTTAATAATATTCTACTCGGTCTTCCTCATTAATTCTTACATCCCACTGGAACTTTTGCGGGCCTCCCTCCAGCTGTTGGAACATTGATCCATCACCACCTTTGACCTCACCAGAGACGGCAGTGAGTGGGAGCGTAAAGTGGGAGCGCCATATTGCAATCACAGACTGCGCTTTCAACCCCACGCCTGCTTGATTCTGTGTCTCCTCTCCTCCCTGTGGCCTGTGTCGATATCTCATGCATGAACCTTGCAGCGACCCAACAGCGCAGCAGCTAAAGGTATCGCTCACAGCCCCTCTGACTGTGTGTGTGTGTGTGTGTGTGTGTGTGTGTGTGTGTTGTCATGAGAGAGAGCCTGCTGCTCTGATCCTGTTGGCTTGAGATTGATCTGGAGCCTCATGCTACAGCTGGCGCGCTGGCAAGCTGTCTACTGCCAACCGCGTGTGTGTCTTTGTGTGTCTGTGTGTGATCGGAGCGGCTTCAAATCTAGACGAAAAAAAAAAAAAACACCTACTGCTGTATCAGTGTGTGCTTTCACTTCACACACACACACACACACACACACTTGCCCAAAGACAAAAACCACCGACCACCAGCGGCACCGAGGGATTTATTTCACTATCAAATATTCAGAGCATCAAACATTTGAGGTCTGCCATGTGAAAGAAACTCCACAGTGCAGCGGTGCAAAAAAGTGTATAAACCTGCTGCCAGACAGTTATTTTCTCTCGCTTCTAAATCAAACTGATGTCTGATCATCGCTCACAGTCATTTCTAATTTAATTAAAGCATAATGATGTAATAAGTGCAGTTAATAAAAGCCTGGATCTAAATAATAGTCTACTTCTAATAATAAAGGTCTCATCCTTTCCTCCTGATTGCTTGTAATAAGAGCTATAGATAATCATTTTCCAAGATACACATTAGGTGTTGTTAAGGACAGAGATATATTAGAGTTCAGATTATACATAATTAGGAGGTGGGGACCGCTCTTCAATCACTGCTCTGATGGGAAGTTTTTACTGTGATATAAAGATTAGTTAGCAATGACGTGGTGAACAGTCTGTTGGACTCAGCACTCTGAGCTGTGACCAAATTATACTTCAAAATATTAATTATGTCATAAAATACCCAGTGCTCTTCCTCAGCTGGATCTTTTTTTTCGGACACGATAGTTGAACACCAGACAGTTTTTATTTCGGCGATAAAACACACCAGAGTGTATGCTACAGTATGTTTCAATGCAACTTCACACGTGACCTTGAAAGACGTGTTGCTTGTATGGATTGTGTTCTAATACTACATTTTATTAAGGAAAGAAATGCATCTGTGTCACTAGAATGGCACTCGGAGAGCGCAGACCTCCGCCAAGCTGCCCGAGTAAGATTGCTCCCCCCCCTCTCCATTCAGCTTGCGCTATCATCCACGTGAATTTTTGTTTATGTTGAGATCAGCTGTACGTAGCGGAGCATCTTAAAACACTTCATTCAAACTGGACAGAAACAAAGTAAAACTCACCTAAACCGTCGTCGTTACTCTTTCCAACAATCACCAAGTGTGCTTTGGTCGAACTCAACTGTGATTTCACAGAGTTTAATGTGAAAAAACGCAGAATCTACGGGTGCAAAATGTTTGATAGGCTTTATGTTCTATTGAAAGCCAGATAGAAAAACCTACTTCAACCTCACACACTAGAAGTAGGGCTAACATGGCTCCCCCCCACCTACCCCCAACCATGTTCCATTTCTTTATTAATTTAATTAATTGTGTTTTATCTGCAGACTAAGCAGGATTTAGGTTCTATAAAAGCATTTATCTTTGTATGTTATAGATATGACAGATTATGTCAAAGCATTTCATTTGAATTCTTATAGGCAAAACGCTCTATAAAAGCCAAAGTACGTTTGTGAAGTTTTTTGATGTACTTTACTAGTAAAAAAAATAAATGAACATTTGAAGAGTCAGAACTGTTTGTTTGTTTTTGTTGTGTTAATCAATAGTGATGTCTGCTAGATATTGTTAGGTCAGAGCTATGGAATAATAAATCATCCACCTCAGGTGTGCCGAATAAACAGCTTATGAACTTCTTTTTTAAATGCAAAATTTGAAATTATCGGTTATCGGCATCGGCATCGGCCATGAGAAGCAGGTAATTATTTGTTAGCGTATCGGCTGAAAAAAATCGATATCATGCATCCCTAATATCATCGTCGTCATACATATATTTCCACAGCCAGAAATCTGCTGAAATCACGTTCCGTGCGAATACTTTTCCCCTGCACCAATGTTCTGCAGTGGTGTGTAAGCATTCATATGAACTCACAAAATCATTTTTTATAAATGTCCATGCTTTTTTCGGATGAAGGTCCGTGCTTGGTGTGAAACAGCTTTTAGTCATTTCATTCAGCATTTTCAAGTTCTCAAAGCAACTGTACGAGAACTTTTCCCAAATAAGATACAGTATAAACTTGTCAAAAGTTCGATGTGATTAAACAATAACAGTAAACAAAGCTACAAATCTGATCAGACATGAGTACTTGAATGCAGGCCATGCCCAAAAACATTTCGATGTTCAATACCCAGCCTTGACCATGACTGGTTTTAGGAAGGCAGTGAGATTCTGCAAGTGTCTCAATTGGCAGGAATCTTTTATTTTAAAGCTACAGTGAGAACAGTCCCAGGCAGCCCCAGCTTGCCATTCTTTCACACGTCTAGCCATAATCAGGGTGAAGGCCCTGGGGGAAACCCTGTTGATCTGTAACCCTGGTTATTCCACTCAGGCCGTCACCCACCTCCCACTAGCATTCAACTGGAAACCTCAATGCACTGGTGTAATTATGGCCAAACAAGTCCCATATGTACACACAGGACCAACACAGTCAGACACAAATGAGCACACACACACACACAAGCTAGAATCCGTGAATGAACAGAAGCTCACAGATGCATGCACATTAATACATCACACTCACTCAAGCATATGAAGGCACACACACAAACACTATAGTTTGTATGGATGAACACACAAACACACACCAAGTGAAGGGTGTAATGGCATGCTAATCAATGCAAAGCCCTTGATGTAGTGGAGCAGATGGCCTGAGGATGAGCAGCACAGGGCTGACAGGTACACTCCTCTTCCACTTTCTGTATACATTTCCTCTCTTTTTTTCTCTCTCCTTCTATTCTGTTTTTCCTTCCATCTAATATTCCTCATATTCCCTTCATATTTCTATTTTTTCTCTGAACTTTATTTTCTCTCTCTACCAATATTTCCCTCCTCTAATCTCACTATTTCGTCCTCTTTCATCACTACGCCATCTCACTTGACTTCTTCTTTCTTCGTTCCACAGAGCTGATATGAATAATCAACAGCATGCATGGAGCGGCTGAAACGCTGCTTTGCCTCTGAAGTAGTAAACAGTAACATGATGCCTGATGTCTTGAGGGCAGCTCTTTGGAGATCCAAAGTAGAAACCAGCAAAAAAAAAAAAAAAATAGGTAAAGGCAAAAAAAAAAAAAAAAAGTCAAATGCTACTTTAAATGACATTGCCATATTTCAACTTTTTTAATCAGTTTGTTGAAATTTAGAATTCACTGAAGGAGGTTTCCAATTAGGGCTGTCAAAGTTAACGCGATAATAATGTGTTAACACAAATCTGTTTTAACGCCATTCATTTCTATAATGCATTAATGCAAATTGCGATTTTTAGGCTCAATTTTAAAGCTAGACTGGAGCTAGCTTGTCGCCAAGGACATTAAATAATGCTCAAAAAATGTGTCAGTTGATGTATATTTTGTTTTAATAATCTGAATCTACAAAGTAACTTGTAACTAATGTTGTGAGTAGGGCTGTCGATGTTAACACGACAATAACGCTTTAACACAAATTCATTGTAAAGCCACTAATTTAAAGCATTAATGCAACTTGCGATTTTCAGGTTGTAGCGGGCTCAGTTTAAAAGCTATAGAGTGAAGATACTGGTATCATATGAAACTAAAAAAACCTAAGGAATCCATTGGTACCAACCATGTCAAACTTCACTTGTCACGAAGGAGGCTAAATAACACTCCAAACGTGCTAAATTTTGGTGAGGAAAAACTGGCATGGCCATTTTCCAAGGGGTCCCTTGACCTTTGACCTCAAGATATGTGAATAAAAAATGTTTGTAACTTCTTACACATATAAATCATTGTGGGTCGGTGTCCCATGCACGCTCGCGTGTGGCTACGCTGTTCAGACAAGACTCCAACACAAACCACACGGATGATCCAAATCCGCAAAGTTACTAGTACTACACACTGCAGTAGAGTTAGTAGCTCTGAGAATATCTAGTGAATGTACAGTGGAAATAACTGCTGCAGCTCCTCCAGACCAACAGAGGTTTTCCGTGTCTTGTGAAGTGACGGGGCTTCGCAGCGAGTTACGCCACGTCTCCGACCAAAACTCCGGTGTCTCCCCTGTTCCCTCCGGCCGCGGTCAGGAGGCTGAGGCAGGAAAAGCCAACACTAGGATCAGCATTGATTCATGGAGAGACCTTCGTCTGGTCAGCTAACATTACTGCCAAGCAGCTGAAATATAGAGTGATATTGGGGTTTTAGCTGACGTGTGTCGCCTCACTGTTTTGAGCGACGCTCGTTCATGTCTATGTAGAGCGAGCACGAGCGCGAGCAACAGGACGCTGACTTTCGTTGACTTAACGGCCACAGGTGTCGCTGTTAACAAGACACTTCTGATTCTTACAAACGGTCCCTTTAACTATGGACAATCATGCGATAATCACGATTACATTTTTTAATTGATTGACAGCTGTACTTTCCCAATAAAACAGCGCAGCTTTTATCACGTGTATGTTGTTGGTGACGAAGCACCTGACATGCTTCAACTTTTTCCAAGGCTACATTGTGGGTGGTTAAGAAGAGAAAGAAAAATATTCCTCAGCCACGAAATGACTCATATCACATAATAACCTCATTTGCCCTTTACAGCTATCACTTTTCACTTCAATAGCATTAAATCAGTAGCCCTCATTAAGCTACGGTATTGTGCAAAAGAGCACATAATCTACTGTGGAAATGCTGCTCAGAAACTTAACATGTCTGATTCATTTTCTCCCACCACTGAAGTGAAATTTCACCCCTGACTTCAATGATGAAACGCGATGATGAATCACTGGCAGCTGTGGAACGAGAACCACGTGAGTCAACCGATCATTTGCATATGAAACCAAGAAAATTATGCGTGTTTGGTGGCTCCTGGTCATTAAAAGGAAGGCTTGTTGCAGCAGAATCTGCATATCCCACACACAGTACCGAGAGGGGCCAAAACAAAAGATCTGCCACGGTGATGGGATGCATCAGAGAATCTGGCCTGTTACAGGCCAACACTGTCATCATTCAGTACGGATCCTTTCCTTCCTGAAGAGCCGATGCAACATTAAGCAACTATTTAATCGCAATCATGATGCAAAAATCCGCTGGATTTGCATTATAAAATGAAAATGTGGCAAGAAATAATCTTTCTTTATGCTGACATAATATGAGGAAATAAATCAATAGAAAACTTTGAATCACACAAGTGATGTTCAAAGTGCAAAGCTTCTGATATAACAGAAAACACCATAGACACAAGGGTGGAAGGGGCCGTTCTATAATATGCAAAAGAAGCCAAGAGGTCAACAAAAAAAAGCAATGGCCTAAAGACATTACACAATATGGAACTAGAAAAACCTAAGGAATCCATTGGTACCAACCATGTCTACTTTGTCGCGAAGGAGGTTAAATAACGCTACAAACTTACGCTAAATTTTGTCGAGGAAAAACTAGCATGGCAAATTTCAAAAGGGTCCCTTGACCTCTGACCTCCAGATATGTGTATGAAAATGGGTTCTATGGGTACCCACGAGTCTCCTCTTTACAGACATGCCCACTTTATGATAATCACATGCAGTTTGGGGCAAGTCATAGTCAAGTCAGCACACTGACACACTGACAGCTGTTGTTACCTGTTGGGCTGCAGTTTGCCATGTTATGATTTGAGCATATTTTTTATGCTAAATACAGTACCTGTGAGGGTTTCTGGACAATATCTGTCATTGTTTTGTTGTTAATTGATTTCCAATAATACATATATACATACATTTGCATAAACCAAACATATTTACCCACTCCCATGTTGCTATACTCCCAAGAGTATTGAATACTTGACGAAGCTCCCTGTTAGGTCCATTTTGAACGGATAAAGGGGGTTGGTTGGTGGTAGGGATGTGCATTACAAGCAAATATACTATTCGAAAATCACTGGGTATTAGTTGATTATTATTCAAATAATCGCAGCATATTTTTTAAGATGGGACGAACAGTCGCATAAACTATTTAATTTTTTATAATTTACCGACTATTCGAAAAATCGACCCATCCCTAGTTGGTTGGTGACGAAAGCTGCCTCCATATACGTCACCTGCCTCCAGATCAACAAAAGGCAAAATTCAATTGCAATAGTTGAGTTTCAACCAGTAGAGGGGACTCGCTATGCATATTTATAACACAATATGTAGAATACTTTGCACTAAAATGTAAAGATTTGGACCTGGATCCATCAATAGCACTACTAAACACCCATATACATTGAGTGGTTTGGGGATTTAGTTACTCTTAAACAAACTGCTAACAGAATCTTTCTCTAACCTTAAACAAGTATTTCAGTTACCTAAACCTAACCATACAACCACACTTTATTTGCCACAAGTCACCCCCCCAATTTCCTCCCCAACCATACCATAGCTGCCAGGGCTGCAGACTTTATAGAAAGAGAATTTGAAAAATGTTGCCATTGAACAGAATCAGGGGTTTTGCAGATTCATCCAGTATTGATGTTCATGTCTGGTGATAGATAGATAGATAGATAGATAGATGGATAATTTTGGCATCCAGTAGCTTAAACAACACATCCAACAACAATACACCTTAAAATGAGATAAAATCGAATATAATAAAGTAAAATAAAATAAAAATAAGACGTGCAGCAAAAAGGTTAAAAGTTAAGAAAAAGTTTAAAAAAGAAGAAAAAGCAAACCACACAGACAGAGCTACTGGAAAGGCTGCCACTCTCGTCGGCGCCGGAAGGACGAACTATGGTTGTGATAAACCAATAGATCAAAGGGCGTTTTCACATTAGGTACGATTGATCCGTACCGTGCCCGAGTACGATTGTCCCCCCTCTCTGCTCAGCTTTCACATTAGTAAAGTTGTCCTGTACCCGAGTACACTTGCATCATCACCCACGTGTATTTGTTTATGTTGAGATCAGCTGTTCTAGTGGCGGAGCATCGTAAAACACTTTTTTCAAATTCAAACTTGACAGAAACAAAATAAAACTCACCAATATTGTCGTCGTTAGGCTTTCCAACAATCACCAACTCTGGTTTGGTCGAAATAAACTCTTATTTTACCGAGTTTGATGTGAAAATAGGCCGACTCCACACGTTGTCTCCCCCACCACCCCGTCTCTCTCTGTCCGCTGAGCGGCTGAGCGGCTCTCGTTCTTCGCAGACAGACCATTAAATCAGCTAAATAAAATAACAAACATCACTCAACACCATCGCCTACTATTGTTTATATTTTAATGAAACCTCTCGCCGGCCTTCCTGCTGTATCATCCTCGGCCGTGCAGTCCAGAGGATGAGATCAGCGCAAGCTACCCGCAGATACAGACATAGATATGAAACAGTTTTATGTATACAGCTTTCTGAGGAGACCGGCGGTGTTGAAAAAAGCCTGCCCTTTCAAAACTACTTGTTAACTGCTAACGTTACTCGCTTTAAATAGCGGTCCACTTCCGTGTTTTGGTCCGGTTGGCTTTCACACCTGATGTGAACCGTACCCGAGTCCACATGAACCGTACTCCAGACCACCTTTTCAAGTGGACTCGAGTACGGATCGACGAACCGTGCCCGAGTACGGTACGGAGCGCTCACACTAATTAATCAAACTGGACTTTGGGGACAAGTGTACTAGGATCCGGGCCCGGGTCCCTGATGTGAAAGCACCCTAAGTCACCGTATTCAGTGTGACTGGAAAAGGTGGTCCTGCATGACAAGGGGGTGCTGTAAGGAAGCACTCTTATAGTGAGAGGCATACTAGACTTTAGAGCCACAAATATAGGGGACTTCATTTGATTTAAATGAAGAACGTGCCCTATTCTTTTGAACATTTTGTTGCGTGTCATCAGCTAATGTTGCTATGGTAACTGATGCTGAAAATCCAGTGTGTATTGGTGATATTTTGACACTGTAGCTAAATAATGTATTGGGGGATCCTTTGGGAGTTGGTGTCTCTCATTGACTTTCTCTTTCCCTTTTTTTCTCACCTGCCTCTCTCTGCCCTCACGCGTGTGTTTGTGTGTGTGTGTGTGTGTGTGTGTGTGTGTGTGTGTGTGTGTGTGTGTGTGTGTTATTGGGGGCCTGTGAGTAGGTCGCTAGAGATTAGCTCCAAGACAACCCTCAGGCATCTACCACATACACACACAAACACATCATATAAATGTTAGCATGATCACAAACCCCACACACTCCTCCACACTCAGGCTACTAGACTGAGCCGCTCCATTATTCAGCAATCTGCCAACAGAGCAGGGAATGAAGAAGAGGTAGATGAAGAGATAGACTAAAACGGGATGACAAGCAACTTGTTTGTTTGCCAAATAATTAAGGAGACATCAGTCTACGGCAGAGCTGCGATTTAAAGAGGGGGAACACAGACAGGCAGAAAGAGTTGTATAATGACGCTGACGGCTGCGCTGTTGATTCTGTCACTCATGCAGATTTTATCTCTCACAGAGAATCAGAGGCACCGACACGGCCAGGAAGTGCTGTCATTACAGGAAAGGTTTTAATGCCTCACATGTGATCTGAATATACTGGGTGAGATTGGAAGAGCACGATACATGCTTACTTACTGTTTATGGCAGGGGTCAGCAACCTGCGACTCAAACCTGCGGTTTAAAAATGGAAATGAATAACTGTTTTTTGTTTACATTTTCATTTTTATTTATCATTGTTGTAGGTCTATGGTACGATGGTATGACAGAGTATTAGGGCCATATTGAGGAAAAAAAAAAATCTGAGATTTCAAAGAATAAAGTCGTGATATTATGAAAATAAAGTCAGAAGTTTAAGAGAGAAAAGTTGTAATATTATGAGAATAAAGTCATATTATAAAGTAGTAATTTAGTAGTTATTTTCTTTTTTCCCGTAAAGTTATGACTTTATTCTCGTAATATTACGACTTTTTTCTCGTAAAGTTATGACTTTATTCTCATAATATTACGACCTTTTTTTCTCGTTAAGTTACGATTTTATTCTCATAATATTGCGACTTCTTTTTCTAGTAAAGTTATGACTTTTTTTCTCGTAATATTACAACTTTTTTTTCTCGTAAAGTTATGACTATTTTCTCGTAATATTATGACTTTTTTCTCGTCAACTTATGACTTTATTCTCGTAATATTACGACCTTTTTTTCTCGTTAAGTTATGATTTTATACTCGTAATATTGCGACTTTTCTTTCTCGTAAAGTTATGACTTTTTTTCTCGTAATATTACGACTATTCCCTCAATGTGGCCCTAATACTCTGTAGTACATTTGCACTTTGGCCCTCACTACATTAGACTTATATACTACTGTATATACTTAGACTATAGACTGTGTTACCTTCATCACAATGATCAAATGTTTTGCAGCTCCGGACCGTTTTTGGGGGGTTTTTTTTGCCTAAAATGGCTCTTTTGATAGTAAAGGTTGCTGACCCATGGTTTATGGTGTGATGTGATTCAGTAAATGCCAGTCCAGGAAAAAAATCCCCTCTACCATTTTATATTGAGTTACAATAAAGATCATATTTACTGATCAAAGTGTAGCAATTTAAAATCATTACAACATAACAGATTATTATTTCATTGTGTCTTTTACATGGGGAATGTTGGACCTATGATCCAGTCCAGCCACCGTAGTCCACATAGGAGAGAAGTAGAGTTGACAAAATGTTGAGCCAGTCTGAGTCACCTTCAGTTATTACCATGCACTCAAAGCAATGGGACTAACAAGCAGCAGCGAGGGCTTTACACACTTACAGCCTCTAATGCTACATACAGGCCACCTTACCTTACTGATGAAGATCGCAGCTTCAGAGGAATACCTGCAGACATTGCTTCAGGAGAAAAAGTTACAGGCCAAACGAATGAACAAAACCAAAAAACTATATTTATATTTTCAGTTAAATATTCTCCTAAAAAGACACTAGAATTAAACAGGGTGAGTGCATCAACAATACAGAATAATCTATTTACTTATACTACAATTGTTATGGAAATGTATGTGTGTATGTTTTATCTGATCTGATCTTGGAGCGTACAGACTTAACAGTTAATCAAGGCATGATTGGATGACAAAATTTGCATTGAAAAGTCAAGTATAACCACGGCCTAACATAGATGTGCAACTCTTTATGCTTATCCACGACTGCAAACAAGATTCATCTTCTAATCAGGTAAAATATTAAGTTTGTGAAGGAGTTTTAAATGACATTAAAATTAAGACGAATTAAATTAAATGACTAAGTGCAGTTAAATAAAAAAAATTAGCCACAATTGGTTAAATCTAGTGAAGTGTTAATGCTGCCAATTCTCCACAATGATTATTTTAATATTGCTGCATTTTCCCCACCATAAAATATCCAGTGAATCAGTACAATAATTAAGAGAAGATTCAGTATTTTAAATAATCTATGGCTACAAATGATCAAATACTTAATAATAATAATACTCTGTTTTCACCATGTTACTCTCACAGTTTTTCTTCTGTTGTGCCAAATGGAGAATTTGGAATGACTAAAAGCAAGTATAGCGGAGTGACTGGGACAGAGGGACGACAGTATGTGCTTCTTTATATCAAAGCGTCTATGCTAATCAGCTGGCTGGTAATATGAGGTTGAGCTGCTCGGGGGCTCTGTGGGTATTTGGACCGCATTGCTCTGCTGTGCTGGCCAGGTAAGGCACGCTGCCAATGCCAGGCTCTCTGCCAAGCTGGATTGGAAATGCGCTGCCAGCTTACTGGCACTGGCCGCCGGCTCCAGTCACCACATTAACCTGTGGATGCTACTTTGAAAGAACACACAATATACAGGTACGAGCCAAAATAACAACAAATTCAAATCAAAGCTCAAGCCTATAACAAACTATATATATATATACAGAAATATAGGGAGAAAGAGAATGTTGGGAACAGAAAGCAAAAGACAATAGTGACAATTAAGGCCCTGTTTACACACACATATAGATATTTTTAATAACAGATATTTTCTCCTCTGTTTAATAAAAAAAAATCTCTCCACACGACCTTCGTTTTACAAAATATCTCCATCCACACTCAAACGCAAAAATGACTCCAAACGCTCGCCGTCACCACAAGTGAGATCACAAGTTAAAGCTGTAGTAGGCGAGATTGGAGCAAATATGATTAAAAAAAGCTATTTTTATTAGTAGCTATATCGTGACAGTAGTACATGAAACAGGTAACCTGAAAAAATTCATGTGCCTTTGTGTCCTCCAGTGCTCCTAACGGCATCTGCAAGATCTCACAGACCGGAGGAAAACAAGCAGTAAGAGCTGATCTGAGGTCTGCTGTCCATCTGCCGTCTATGAGAGCCGGCTGTCAATCACTTGTGCACTCCGACCAAACGGTCAAAGTAGGCAGCACTGATCAAATATGAATCAATATTATGTTACGTTAATACCTATTTCTCGCCTCATATGTTTTCAGAATGATCTTGTAGTGCACGGTTTAGCTGTAAAATGAGAACGTTTGTGACGCCGCCGCCATTGAAAAATCTTTTGAAGGAACGCCAAGTTGCATGACCGGAGCACAGCCAATAGGAACGCTCTCTCAATGAAATGACCTGTGATTGGTCAAAGTCTCCCGTCACGGGCATGTTGAGAACAGTTGAAGAAATACCAAGCACCGCCCACCAGCCGGAGCACAGCCAATAGGAGCTCTCACTAGGAACGCTCTCTCTAAAAATGACCTGTGATTTTTTAAAGCCTGAAAACAGAGCCATGAGGAGGAGCAGAAGTCTAGTTTTCTCTCTGAACACTTGAATTACAATATGCTGAAAGATTATTATGTAATTTTTGCCCAATGATGCCAAAAATATTCTGCCTACTGCCACTTTAAGGGTAAAGGAATTTTGTTACCACCCTTCTCACTCCCTTTCCTTCGGCTTCATTACAGTCAGTTGGATAACAGTTAATGTTGGTGGGGGGCTGGGATTCCTGGTTGAACTGCATGACTGTTATCTGCTGTCATCAACTGTCTCTTTACATGCATAAATGACGAAAAGGAGGTCCTTTAGGTTTATGTCGATAGCCCTTCTGAGTGCTCCAAACCTCTCCTTCAATAGCACAAAAGCACATTCAATCACCATTTGGTGTTTAATGTGTTCCCTCCCTGCTTTGGCCTCCTGTGACTGGAACATGTTTCAAATGTAAAGTAGTAATTAGTACGAGCGGTGCTAACAAAACGTAAGAAGGCCGGTAGTCCGCCATCTTTGTTATTATTTCTGCCACATGCAAATGGTAAATGGACTTGCATTTATATAGCGCTTTTCTAGTCTTCCGACCACTCAAAGCGCTTTACACTACATGTCAGCATTCACCCATTCACACACACATTCATACACTGATGGCAGAGGCTGCTAAAGAGCTAATCTAGGATCTAATCTAATACTCATTCACACACCGATGGCTATGCCTTCAGGAGCAATTTGGGGTTCAGTGTCTTGCTCAAGGACACATTGACATGTGACCCAGAGCAGCCGGGGATCGAACCACAAACCTTCCAATTGGTGGACGACCTGCTCTACCCTCTGAGCCACAGCCGCCACATTACACAAAGCACTGAGCAACTTTCATAGGAATGAACGGGGCCCCGCCTCCAACGCTGTATCCAGTTCTCTTAATACATCCATGGTCCACACCGATACAAAGTAAACAGAGTTTTTAAAAATCTGCACCTTAGAAGGCGTTTTCAAAAATATCCATTTTTGTGACCCAAAACTCTGTTTGCGTGTGGACGAGAGGTCAAAACGTAGAGGAAAATATCAGTTTTTAAAAATATCTGTATACAGGTAGACAGGGCCTAAGGCTCATTCCCTCCTTGACAGGTCCTGAAGTCTTATTAGCTTTCTCCACCACTGTATTACCAGGAGAGTTCAGACGCATGACGACCTCATGACCTAAGGAAACTTCATGTAGGTGTGATTGAAGCTGAGGTCTGAGGTGGAGGGGCTGTGAGAGACCACCGTGCATGTACTCCCAAGCTGTGACATGATGGAAGAGAACAGTAGGAGTGAAACAACATAATATAAAAAGCTGTAAAAGTCAGCAGGAACTCCTAACTTTGCTTTCTCCAGACCTACTTCTTTCTGCTATGACATTCATTGTTGTACACTGTGGAAAAAGTGAACATTTTTGTTCAAGTTGAAACATTTTCATCTGAAGTGAAAATGTAATTTCCTAAAATTGTGCCACCTCATACAGACCTGCATTCTTTTGACTCCCTGAAAGGATGTTTCAATGGACTCTGAATTCATGTTTGCTTTGCGAAAGCCTCTAAATATTACCTCATGTTGTACAGTGTGATTTAACTAAATTGCAGCTTGGCGCCACATTCGGTTTGGAAACTTCAATTTGTTGCAGATGAAATGTATTGAGTCTTTGCATTTTTTTATTTTCTTAATTCTGATTCTGAATTTTGGGGGCCTGGTTGAGTGATTCACACTGTTCATTATCTGTTCAAAATGTATCTTAAAGGGAGATTTGTCAAGTATTTAATACTCTTATCAACATGGGAGTGGGCAAATATGCTTGCTTTATGCAAATGTATGTATATATTTATTATTGGAAATCAATTAACAACACAAAACAATGACAAATTATTGTCCAGAAACCCTCACAGGTACTGAATTTAGCATAAACAATATGCTGAAATCATAACATGTCAAACTGCAGCCCAACAGGCAACAACAGCTGTCAGTGTGTCAGTGTGCTGACTTGACTATGACTTGCCCCAAACTGCATGTGATTATCATAAAGTGGGCATGTCTGTAAAGGGGAGACTCGTGGGTACCCATAGAACCCATTTACATTCACATATCTGGAGGTCAGAGGTCAAGGGTCTCCATGGCTAGTGCATATAAAGGAGTAGAGACATCAGCTACTGTCTATTTCATCCCCGGCTCCAAAGTATCAAAAATCACCTAATTCAACGGTTGTCAGGCCACTACATAGGCATTAACGATTGTAAAAAACACCATATACTGTATATAAGTGAAAGCGAAACTTAAAGCAACACGTTGTAACATGGTGTAAAACTGAATGAAACATTACGTTTAGAACACAGACAAAAGGGCTTCTACAAAACTACAACTAAGGAAAAAAAAATTGTGTTTTGGCTTAAAATCACCACGTTTCAAAACTGAAAGTGAAATTTAGCGCTTGTGAACTCAGAGACAACTACACAGTGTTAATTTCACATGGGATGTGAAACACGGCCACATCCATCTTTCTCCCTTGACCTCCAACCTATATGGAGTATCACGCCGTGTATACTACAGTGCTTCACTTCCGCTTCTGCTCCTGTCGTAATTACTACGGCCGCTAGAGGTCACTGTCGTGTTGTTTTATACCTTCTTTCAGTGATTTACTATGTGAATACATGATAAAACCTACGAGTGGGTGTAGTAGTCCCATAATGACCCACATCTATGGGGCTTAAAGCGGCCGATAACGCCTATTTAATCAACTTGACAAGCGAGCGAGTGTTGAGCAGTTGCGAGCGTTGAGCTTGTGGGTCTGAATTTGTGCACGTGGAGTTGAAATGCTCCCTCGCGAGGAATGTTCTCTTTATACATCCATGGCGAGGATGCTCTTCTACTCACGGATACTGTTCTGCGTGCTTGTATCACGCCTAGTTTTTATGTGCGCAGGGTTCTGAGACTAATTAAACGCCGTAGCATCCGACCAGTTCCAAAAAAAGCCAAAAATTGGAAGAAATGAACAACAAGTATTTTTTGGGACGTTGTTCAAAATTGTGAACTGTGAACGTGAACTAGTTCATTTGAATCTGTGTGAACTGGACTTTGAGCTATAGCTCTTGTGAAGTGTGAATTTGCACTACACTGCCGAACAGTCACCTCTGTCAGCTTTCAAAAGGTCATTGGCAACCCTGAGGGCCTCTCTCAGTGCTGTGGCAAGTTTTCAAAACCTGACTGAAAACTATTAAACGTGCTATCATAGTTGAGATCACTTTCTCTAGTATCAGCTGTGATAGTGGAAGCAGTTTTTCTGCCAGACATGCAGAGAGTACTGAATGTCCCTTACTGGCTTTGCTCTTCATCGTTGAAATCCATGTGGGCGAAATGAAGCGTGCAGCAAACTGGAGATAAGAAGCAGTAAATGGGCTATTGTTATTCCACAAACACCAAGACATCAAACATTTTGTTATATTTTGAGTTATTAAAACTGTTTGAAAATCAGTGTGTTTTATCATTACAGGACTATTAGATTGTATGATTTAATATTGGATTCTCTGGGAAGATACACCTATCTCCTGATTCAGTACTATCGCGATACTTGGGTGCCGATTCGATATGTATTGCGATTTTTAAGTATTGCAATTAAATTTTACGAATTATTGTGATTTTTTATTAACTTTTTTAACACTAGACCATGGGAACAAATTGAATCATACACTTCTAGGGACTGTTACTTTGGAAAATATCTAAATTGATAAAGTACAAATATTTGATTTTCAGCATGTATTTAGTCAGAGATGTCCTGAAGTCAAATATATCAGTTATTGTCAGGAATTACTTATTACATTTTTTCCAGCAACCCAAAAATCAAAGCATAAAGACATTTCCCTCACAAATTAGTGGTATTTTCTTTTTAATTTATAAGGGACATGTACTGTTTTATACTTCTGGTGAATATAATCCAATCAATCTTATTTTCATATATGTATTTTCCCTTTGTTAACAACTTATTTTGAAAACCGGAGGTAGTCACACGTGTATACTTCCTCTAACTTCGCCAAGTCCATCGCTTCTCTTTAAACATCCATCGTCAGCTCCATCGGGGCCGTTTGAATGCATTTAATAAATAAATGTCAGTATATGGGTGCGCTAGAGTCCATGCAGACCCTCCGCCATTTTCTGCTTTGTTGTTCTGGCTCGCTGTGGTTTGCTTTGGTTGACGGATACAGAACAGATATGACGTCACGTTACTCAGACTACAGCAATAAAAGCGGTAATTTCCTTCTACCTTCGCATAGACTCAAAGGAAGCCAATATATCGATTCTGTCATTAAAAAATCAATTCCAAAATCGTAAAAAAAAATTGCGACGCATAGATGAATACATTTTTTTTACTACCCCCTATTGGATTCTGTTATTTTCTCTACTTGTCACTTTCTCTTCTTTCATCTTCACTTTCTTTGTATCCAACACATTCTCTGACCTTCACTTCCTTTCCCTCATTTTATGGTTCTCTCTATTTCTCTCAAGCTTTCTGTCCCTTAACCAAACAGTCGTAACTCTGTAATTGGATATGCCGAGATCCTTAATGAAGCAGCTGACGGCCCTCTGGCTGTCCTGTCATCTTCTGCTATAAAGAAATGTGCTGACAGTGTAACATCGAAGTTATAGGGCAACTTTTTGTGAGGGAGCGTAAAACTTGTGATGTAACTCACCCAGCTGGCAAAGTGTGAGTGCGAGTGTGCGTCAGAGGCTTTTGTTACTATGACTATGTGGGCGTAATATTTGAGTACATGCATGTGTGAATGCCCATGTCTCGCCAGTAAAAACTTTGTATCTCCAAGTTTAGTAATTACCATGTTTTCAGATCTGGTCTTGGTCTCTCATAAAGCCATTGCAAAAGTGTGTTGTCATCAAGCTTTTAACAGCTCCCTGGATGCAGACTTTCTGGAGATACGTGGTTTTCGCCTGACAACGTCAATGTGTAAGCCTTGGTAGTGAATTACAGTCAGAGGTACAGTTAATTAAAAATCTAATTAATGTGAATGTAATAAGCAGCAGTGGCAGCAGCCAGCCCTGTCAGCTTGTTAAGGCTTATTTACAGTCGTTCTACATATGGCTCATCTTAAACTTACTGTATGACAAATCTGTTGCTGCTGTGACATTTACCCGCACACAGGATCTGATGTAACACTCCTATTTTGGTATTTAAGGTTCTGATGATGAAACCTGGTCTGGAAAGTAGGGAGTGTGTCAGTGAGGTTATTTTTTACCAGGACCACAGTGCCGTCCCACCACGTACACTTCCTACTAGGGCTGGGACGATACACCTATCTCCTGATTCAACACTATCACGATACTTGGGTGCCGGCTTCAATATGTATTGCGATTCGATATTGCGATTTATTGCTAACTTTTTTTAACACTAGACCATGGGAAAAAGTTGAATCATACACTTCTAGTGACTTTTACTTTGGAAAATATCTAAATTAATACAGTAAGAATGTTTGATTTTCAGCATGTATGCAGTCAGAGATGTCCTGAAGTCAAATATATCAGTCATTGTCAGGAATTACTTTTCAAAATCAAGGAATAAAGACATTTCCCTCACAAATTAGTCTTTTTAATTTATAAACAACAAATAATGTTTATACTTCTGGTGAATATAATCCAATCAGTCATATTTCCATATATGTATTTTGTATATACAGTTCCCTTTGTTAACATCTTTATTTGAAAACCGGACATAGTCACACATGTTTTTCCTTATCAGATGAGAGGGTCGCACTGTAAAGGAGAGAGGGTGTCGTATCCTGTACAGATTGTAAGCCCCCTGAGGCAAATTTGTGATTTGTGATTTTGGACTATACAAATAAGATTAACTTGACTTAATGTTGCCATTAGACCTAGAGGCACCCTGAAGCAAAGTCTTTGCATTTCTTAAACTTCCCCATACAGTGCGCAACATTTTACAAAGTAAGAAAGAAATCCGCAACTAACTAACAGTAACTGAACTAATGAATCGCTGTCAGGTACAGTAGTTGTTGATTATTTCTCAATCGAGGACTAAAAGCCGTATAAAAATAAGAGAACATCAAAATACTATATTAATGAAACAGTGTATAAAGACTATTGTTTAGATAACTGTGAATGTATGAACTGTTGACGTTCTTGCTGTCGAGCAGCACAGCACTAATAACTACTCTTAATTCCATGTTACTGTACTTACATATTAGTTAACTTACTAAATTCACAAGTAACTACTGAGACTACTATAAACTATATAAGCTAATCATCACATTGTTTTTCATTCACAGTATGTTGAATATGCTATATTTTGCTTTAAGGTACTGCATGTAAGACGATACTTTTGTCAGAGAGAATGTATGTTTTTGTGTGATATGGGTGTTTGCGTACAGGCCTGCCTATGTGTGAGTATGCATACTGGTGTGTGTGTGTGTGTGTGTGAGTGTGTGCGTGCGTGCGTACATGCGTGTGTGTGTTACAATAGCTCCCTGTGGAAGGCGTCTGCAGACACCTAACTGGGGCATCCAGGCCTGCCTTCAGTGTTAATTGACTTGATGAGACAGCCACTGTGGGGAGAGGACCACTAATGAGTCTGCTCCATTTACTACTCAACCCATCAACTGGCTGTCCAGTAAAACTATAACTAATTATAAAACTGTGTTTTATCATTATATCGAAGAGGGCCTATATTCATGGATCCGATTTTGTTAGCAGATGTCACGTTTCCATAATTTCGAAATTGACTATTGACTGAATGACTTCTCAGACATAAAGATACTTACTATACTACTTGGAGAGTACACAACATAAATGCTACAACTTTACTAACCAAATACAAGTTACCTTATGTTCACACACATTGGGGCTTGTTGAGCATCACCAGCAGAAATAAGTTGAAAATGTTTTTTCTTTTTTTTTTTTTACTTTGGTTGAACTAACCCTACAAACACATATAGTGACATATAGTGCAGGACTTGACATGTTTTACTTGCCTGATAGCCTAATTTACTTTTCTGAAATGAAAAATGTAGTAAAATCAACCAATCCATTAGATTTTGGTGGTGATCCGGATCATGATCCGGCTTGGGGAGTTTTTTTTAATAACTCCGCTCAGCCTGGGCATTAACACCACAGGCTTTAAGACATGACGCGTCACCCAGCTCTCTCCTTCTGCCAGGTGACATTACAGTTTACTTCGACCAAGGCACACTTGGTGACTGTTGCAAAGAGTGACAACGACGCTATAGGTGAGTTTTATGTTGTTTCTGTACACTTCCACTGAAGCGATTTTACTATGCTCCTCTATGCTGCTCCACGACGTACAGCTGATCTCAACATAAACAAAAACACATGTGGATGATGGCACAAGCTGAACGGCGGGGGGCAGCGAAACCTGCCTTGGCGGAGTTTCTATTAGTTTCTATTCTATATTTTTGTGAAAACATCTCCTACAAACAACTGGATTTATTCAAGTTTCTTCCCAAAAACTACATTTTACAAGATTACATATGAACACGTCATGATAACGTTATAATTTACCTCTGCCCAATAATCATTTTTACTGAATAGAGCGTGAGCGCATCATGATGTAACTCAATGCAACCTCCGTTAACGTTAGCTTTTAAGCTCTGTTATTTGGCCGAGCAGGACTGTGCTAACCGACGACTTCTAACAGCTGACGTTAACCAGATTTCCTTCTGCCGATTTCAACATGGATTCCAGATCGCGTATTTTTACCGAATATCGGCCGATCCCTAATAAAGATCGCTTGCTGGATCGTACATCTGCATGAGACTTTCCACTTGCCAGAACACAGAGTTTTTACTTGCCCCAGGCAAGCGTTAATGTCGAGCCTTGTCGCGCATGTTTAGTTGACGAACACCCCATATACTGTATGTCTGTAACCTTAAAGAAGACTGCACTAGTTTTCCAGTGTGGTTTTATTTATATCTTTTTGTCTTTGCTCCATCAAAGAAATCTCCCCACAGAGATCATTATATATAGGCTAGCACAGGGAATCTGCCTCACACTGAAAGACAAGGGGAGCAAATACTGTACAAAGAGCAATTTTTCTTGTGGATGTCTCGGAACCAGGACAGCACAAAATATTTACATAAAGCTCAAAATTTATACCTTTTCAGGATTTTTTCACCACGATAGTAAGAAATATAATTAATTTATAAGTTATACCACAACTGCAGTGGATAATAAAAGGAATTAAACTGCAGTGTAAACAAGTGAAATGATCTTATTTAATTGACAACACAATGCCTGTTCATCATTAGTAGGATAAAAGCTGGATTTCTCAAGGAGAGAAGTGAGCAGAGGATAATCAGTCGGCATACAAACACCCGGAACCTTCATCACATCAACTTTTTGTCCTTTAATTTGAAAATCACTTCACTGACACTCAAACAAGACGAGTGGGTAGATTTCAGTGCAGTTCAGTGCAGTTGTTTCACACAAAGGTAGGCATGCTGCTCGCGAATGCTAAATGATTCTGCCTAATGATTCTGATAATAACAGGCAGGGGGTGGTGAATTAGAAAGAGAATTAGTACAAACAATTAGCTCTGAAATACCGACGTTCACAGACAATGATGTGCGCTCATAGAACACTTGCTCTTTTCCCTTTTTCTCATATTCTCAGGTACAATAAACTAAAACAACAGTGCGGAGCCTCGACCCAAGAACCATGTTAATCAATTTATTTTGCAGATTGCACTGAAAATTCTGCGTTAGGCTTTGATACTTTTTTTTAAAAACTTTTGTTTGTGATGTTTGTGTTCCTCTGCTTGTGTGATGGGTTTCTCCTCACGCATACCTGCCTAAATATGACTGATTACTTCAATAACTTTTGGTTTATTTTACTTGACCTCACAACATACTGCTTTGATTAATTACCAACAAGCAAGCGTATGATGTGATCAAACATTGGCACCTGAACTGTATCAGACAGATCCAGATTTGTTTTGTGTGATGTGGAGCGCTATGTGTTGCTGCTTTACATAATCATGACGTATATATTTCAACATGTCGCAATGTGTCAATGATAAGACCAATTCTGATCACATTAAAATTGTAGGGATGAACTGATTTATCGGCCGAACATTGGTATCGGCCATTATTCGCCTTGTTGACCGTCATCGGCCTATCGGCAAATAAGACGACATTCGCCAATGTTTATCTGTTGTGTTGCATCAGTTTTGCGCCGGCTATATGTTGTGTTGTTTATTTGCGGTCGGTCTCTGACAACAGTAACCAGCTGCTGATTCAGAGAAGAAGCCACTGGCTGGACATGAGTCTGGCATGACAGCGGGTGCCGTGCACTGTGCACACGTTTGGTTTGTTTACAAATAAAAGTGAAAGAAAAAATCGTCCGTGTGGGAGTATCACACTGTCTTGGAGAAAGATCTGCGACAAGAACGTTGTTGTGTTCAATGACAAATTAAACAGTAAACAACAGCTTAAAGGTCCCATATCATGCTCATTTTCAGGTTCATACTTGTATTTTGGGTTTTCTACTAGAACGTGTTTACATGCTGTAATGTTCTAAAAAACCCTTTATTTTCCTTATACTGTCTGTCTGAATATACCTGTATTTACCCTCTGTCTGAAACGCTCCGTTTTAGTGCATTTCAACAGAATTGCAATGGAATTGCGTTGCTAGGCAACAGCTTGGATCCATGTTTACTTCCTGTCAGCTGATGTTATTCACATACACTGCAACAGGAAACAAACTGGGACACATTTAAAATGTTTACGTGTAAAACCGCGAAAATATCTAAAAATTGTATATTTGTGACATCACAAATGAACAGAAATCCTAACGGCTTGTTTCAAACACACAATTTCTGAATACGGGCTGTGTGTATTTCTCCGTATAGTGAGCGTTTTGATAGTTTACCAGTATTTATATAGCACTTAAACCTGCTTTATAATATAAAAGACATGCAAATCTCACTTTTTATAATATGGGACCTTTAAAAACAATCACTGTGGTCTGGATGGGAACGAACCTCGTGTGTGCGTAATGCGATAAATAAAAAAGACTGCCCATGTTTCTAATCGCTTTTACATTTACATTTTTTTGTGTACTTAAACATTCTTCTCATTGAGGAGGTAGTTGTATAGCAGCTAAAAAGAATATTATAAAAAAGAATATTTTTGAAGTGAAAGACGGTTATATTAAAGGTTGTTTCAAAAATTTGTATGAATGAGTTTGTGCTCATTCAAAGACCGTGTTATGAAATGCTGAATGATTTTAAACAGCTCAGTTCTTTTTTATAATGAAGATGCCTTTGTTTCCCTGGCACAAAGGGGGAACAAATAACAGCAAAAACAAAATAAACAAAATAAATAATGGATTTCCTCCTGTGTGATGTTAAACACTGGTGTAAAATGGTGAGTCTGGGTGTATTCAGACAGACTGAATAGTGTTTATGAAACATTTTCCACTATCAAGCTCCTACTATCAATATCTCAGTGCAATATTACGTTGTCTGAGTTTTGGTGAGTTATTTACAGGAATATAGAGAAAGAAACATACTATTTACTAATTCAAACTACCGGAGATCTGCTTTATTTCAAGATATTACTGGTAAAAAGTTAAAAGGCACTTTACAAAAAAAGTTAACACTTAATGTACGGCTAAATAATTCCTGTGGGGTTTTTACAGCGTCGATTTTTCTGTTTCTTTCAAGGATTCGTGCCGAAGGCCGCCGCTCCCACTCACTCCACTCTCCTTCCAACCTCCCCATCCCCTTTCAGTGTTTGCCAATTACAAATCTGCCGAACCTCCTTATCATTCATTTGTCCCTGTTCAAAGCATTTGCCCAAGGTCAGAGTCAAGTGACCCTCCATGTGTACACAATGAGCGGTTTCGTGAATGAGAGGCGTTCGAAGGCCAACACCAAGTGCAGTCTCAAGGATCACATGATGTTCTGAAAAGACAAAGTGTTTTGTTCTGTGTCGGCTGTTAAAGTGCCAAGGACTTGTAATGTTTTGGGTTGATTCAAAAAGTGTTTTCAACGTGAGTTATCTGAAGTTCTAACTTCACTCAGAACCACGTGCTCTGAGTTGCAAGGTTTTTATTCCGCTCTCATTGTAAAAGTTATTGTAAACCTATAGGAAAGCATTTCAATACATGCTACCTTACCTTTCTTTTATCAGGGACCTATTGACCCTTTGCTAAGTCCCGCCCCTCAAACGCAGACTGGCCGATCATATCGTAATGTCGGCCAGCTTCAACCAGGGTTCCATAACTATCCGGCTCTGCTCCATAAACTTTAATGAACCTCTTAAGCCCGACGGACCCGGTACCGGGTTGAAACAGGTAGTACTGTGTTGCGTAGTTACAAAGAAGTCGCGATGGATGATGATCTATTTATAGAACATATTCATGCCATACCGTTTTGAAAAGCTGAGGTCTCCAGCTTTCAGAATCTATAAACAAACTGTATGTTGTCCAAACTGTGTTTTACTACGAAGTATTTTAACTAGGGATGCACCGATACCACTTTTTTACAGACCGAGTACAAGTACAAGTACTTACATTTAGGTACTCGCCAGTACCGAGTACCGATACCAGTACTTCTCTGTGCCAAAAGACCCTCGTTAACAGCCAGCTGGAGGGTGTGAGCAACACACTGCAGGCTGGAGAGTCTTGCATATGAGGCGGTGCGCTGCGACCGGCTCTAGGTCGGCTTGGAAAGGCTCGGGAAGAAGCTGGCACACAGCCGCAGCTTTACAGCGCCCCAACCGCGTCGTGCTGCCAGATCGGGGCTCGGCCCACGTAGAAGGCGCCAGGAGTCTGCGGCAATGTCGGCAACCCACCCGACCCGTCTTGAAACACGGACCAAGGAGTGTAATGTACGCGCGAGTCAGAGCAGAGGGTGCAAGCAAAACTCCGTGGCGCAATGAAAGTGAGGGCTGGTGCGCACCAGCTGAGGTGGGCTCCCGGCCCAGCGGGGTCGGGCGCACCACCGTAAAGTGGTATCGGTGCCATTTTGCGAGTACGAGTACAAGTACATGAGCACAGTATCGGACCTGATACTGGTATCAGTATCGGTGCATCCCTAGTTTTGACTTAAAAACCTGTGGAGCTACTAGTGTGTTAGCACATAGTGTTAGCACTATGCTACGCTAGCTATTGAAGGTATACTGAATGTGCTTCTTTTGCTTTGTAATGATTGTAACAGTGAATGAAAACCGGCCCGGCATTACAGGAACAGTGTTGCTCCTTAATTTCGTTGTCTTCTGTCTCAATCACCAGGTGATGTGATGGTTCACTCTTACCCTGTGATCTGTGAGCTTTAGCTTCTCTCTTTACCACCACAATTATGCCATGTTACATCCTACGTTGGCGCTGACTTAAATTGGGATGGAAATTATGAGGTGTGAATCGTCTAATATGATATCAGGCTGCGGTATCGACGTTGGGGGGAGGAAAGTCACACTCTCTACTCCCTATGACATTGTATTTCTCTCAATTACTGTGTGTAGTCATTGGGTCCAATTGGGTTATGTTAAGTGTCAACTGGACAGGCAATGACTCTTGGGCCTGTCAGTGTCAGCAGATTGGGAGTCCAGCGAAATATATGATAGCAATTAGAGCTCTGGTGATGTATTCTGTTCAAAACTACCATGCTGCACCCCCATGACGTCTGCCTACAGGGATAATAACTCTCAAAGTGTTAGCATTTTCTTAATTGTATTATTTCCAACATACTGCCCTCCCTTCCCCCCCTCCTCTGCTCCTTCCTTTCTTCCCTCCCAAATGAGATGCGGTGATGGACTCCTCCATTACATGAATGCTATCAAGGGAGTGGTTAATGAGAACGGATAAAGCGCTCCCTATCAGTTAGCTGACCCATTATCGTCTCTTATTGTGGCAAAATCTCATTTGACTGTGTTTTAATTAAACAGCGCCGGCTAAGTATAAGGCCGCCTCGCATTCAGCGCAGCTGAACCCGGGGCACCGCAGCAGTAATCATTTGGCACAGGTAACTTTTAATCATCCTGCCAACGCAACGCGGGACTCACCCTCCGCTGTGATACGTAGGCAGCTTATTAGAGAGGCGCCTTTTGTTGGTTGCCCCCAATTGCTCTTTTTGAAGAACACAAGAAAAAAAACTAAAAAAACTCCCGGCCCGCTGTATGGTGTGGCATGAAGAGAAAAAGAGAGGGGGAATAAAAGGTGAGGAAGAGTAAAAAAAAAAGACAAAAGCGAGAGAGGCTCAGCGAAGCATAAAAGCAAACGTAGCTTTAATCACTCCACAGACACACACACACACACACACACACACACACTCACACACTCACACCTAAAAGTTTTATAACAAGTGCTACAACCTCCGCTGTGCTGCAAACTGTCTGGCTGCGAATAAAGTTTTGCAAGTGTGCTGTGCACTTGTCCTTGGAGGACAAAAAGTTCTCCTGATAAGAAAAAAAAAGAAAACATTGATTTCAAGATAAGAAAGTTCAGAGACAGAGGAGAGGAGAGCAGAAGGATAAACTATTAGAGACAGCAGAGAAATAGAGGAAGAAAAAAAAAAAAAAACGACTTGAGCGTGTGAGAGAGCAAACAAGATACTGTACGAGGAGAAACTTTTCTCTCTCCTTGCTTGGCCTGGTTGTGCAGGCTGCCTGGCTGCCTGGCTGGCTGGCATGTATGCAGCCCAGGGGGGACAGTGAAGCTCCCTGAACGACACCAAAGCCAGAGAGTTACGACTGGGGGATGAAGCCGCTCGCTTCGCACAACCTCCCGCTGCTCCGAATCAAGAGCTGCAACGAGCGAGAAAAACAGCTTTGATCTGCCCTCTCTTTCTCTCTATTTCTGCCTTTTTCCCTGACTCTCTCCGTCCTTCCGCCTCTTTTACATGCTCTCTTTATCATTTCTCTCTCTTTCCATCAGCGGCTTGTCGAGCTCTTTTCATAAAAAACTTCTCCCAACATGATATTACCATATAAGCTCTCATTGTTCTAATGATGCGTGTTGTTCTTAGTGCATAAATTGAACACACACTTCAGTCACACGTTCCTTGAAGTGTGATATGATGCATAACAAGCAGATCAAAAGCCCTCCAGAAGGATGGATTCTGGGTTTTTTTACAGCATCTTCAAGGTAAATATCAGAGAATCGCATCCAAGTTTATGTCATGTCAAAAAAAAAATACAGACTGTTGAAATTAAAGTTGCACATTATCGACATTTTGTACATTTTGAGAGTGTGTGTGTGTGTGTAGGAGGGAGGGAAGGGAATTATGCATTGGGTGTTTAGGGCTTGTCGAGTGAGAGCAGTATGGTGGACTGGATGTGAAATGGATTCATGGATGGACAGAGTAAGAGGAGGGAACGGATGGTGGGGTATTCATTTTTAATATGTACCCTTTCGTTCCTCCTCATCTCTCACCGCTCCTCCTCCCCAACTCTTCCTCCCACACTATCTCAACTTTTATCTCTCCTCTTCCTCTCAGCTAAAACAGGCTAATGAAGTTCTCTCCCTTGGGCTGGCTCAGCTGACAAGTTAGGGTAGTAACCCAACTTTACTTTACCGCTAACGCTTCACTTAAAGCGCGGTCAGGCAGACTGTTTTTGTCATCTTTGGGCAAAAATTCAATAATAACCTTTCAGCATATTGTAAGTCCAGTGTTCTGAGAGAAAACTAGACTTCTGCACCTCCTCATGGCTCTGTTTTCAGGCTTTAGAAAATCTAGCCCGTGACGGCAGACTTTGACCTTAGGACTTAATCACAGGTCATTTCAGAGAGAGAGCGTTCCTATTGGCTGTTCATTCAACGGAGGCAGCTGTCAATCACTCACAAAAAAACTCTGTTACAGTAATGACTATTTCTTGCGTAAAATGTTTTCAGAAACATCTTGTAGTGTACTGTTTAGCTGTAAAATTAGAAAGTTTGCTCTGGTTGGTGGGCGGTGCTTGGTATTTCCTCAACTGATCTCAACATGGCGGCCAGTTCACAAACCTTCTAATTTTACAGCTAAACAGTACACTACAAGATGATTCTGAAAACATTTGAGGTGAGAAATAGGCATTACAGTAACAGAATATTGATTCATATTTGGTCAGCGCTGCCTAGTTTGACCGTTTGATCGGAGTTTGCGAGTGATTGACAGCTGCTCAGAGACAGCAAGGCTCCAGCTCGGCTCTGATTGGTTGTTTTCCTCCGGTCTGTGAAATCTTGCAGATGCCATTAGGAGCATTGGAAGACACAGGACACAGAATGTCCGGGTGCCGATTTGATTTTTTTCAGATTACCTGTATCATGCACTACTGTCATAATATAGTGACTGTTTTATAAAAAATAACCTCCAATCTGCCCACTGCAGCTTTAAATGATCATTCTGTTTTTGTTCAACTTGGGTCTCATTTATGTAGTTGTGGCCATCATTTCTATCAGTTAGGAAAACATTATACTCACTAAATCAATTGCTGAGTTCTGGGAACAAGGCGAAGTTAACATGGGGGAGAAAAACATTCTTCTTTATCCAGTCTTATTTGTGATGTATTAAAAACCTGTAGACAAAAACTAAAGCCCCTAAGGTATTTCTGTATAACATTAAATGTTCATGACTAAATAATAGGGCTGGGATTATACACCTATTTCCCCATTTAATACTATCACGATACTTGGGTGCCGATTCATTATGTATTGCGATTCTACAAGTATTGCGATTTGATATTACAATTTATTGCGAATTTTGTTAACTTTTTTAACACTAGACCATGGGAAAAGATTGAATCATACACTTCTAGGGACTTTTGCTTTGGAAAATATCTAAAATGTTTGATTTTTAGCATGTATGTAGTCAGAGATGTCCTGAAGTCAGATATATCAGTCATTGTCAGACATTATTTATTAAATTTTTTCCAGAAACACAAATATAAAAAAAAATAGTGGCATTTTCTTTTTAATTCATAAGGGACATGTAACATGTTTTATACTTCTGGTGAATATAATCCAATCAATCTTATTTCCATATATGTATTTTGTATATACAGTTCCCTTTGTTAACACCTTATTTTGAAAACTGGACGTAGTCACACGTGTATACTTCCTCTAACTTCTCCAAGTCCGTCTCTAGCTCTCCCGTCAGCTCCGTTGTCTTTATACACCCATGGTCAGCTCCATCGGGGCCGTTTGAATGCAGAGAACATAAAATCATACTTTTAAAGTGAAGATGCAGCAGTAGGAAATGTTCGGTTTGCATTAGCAAAATGAATACAGCATTTTTTCTGGGAATGACGCCACAGACTCCCAGTATGTAAAACTGCAAATATATTAATATTGCAATACTTTCATCAGTGGGCCATAGGCTCAATCAAACAATTGTTTTTTTGTTTTTTTACCTTAAAGCTGTCCTATAACATGTATAGTACAACTCACATGTAAATTGATGACATTTCTGGGTTGCCCATTTTATCCTGAAAATATTAATATCTGGAATTCCTTGATAAGACATGTAGTGACAAAAGCTTATAAATAAAGGGTGTAAAAAGTGTGCCCCAAAATGTGCGGGTTCTAGAGTTAAAAACCCTGTTTTCATCGGATTTTTTTTCTTGCCTCCGTAGGTATTTGTACACACATGGATGCATGTGCAGGCCTGCCATTTTTTTTTTCAACCCTACAAATTAAAGCTGTCAATCGATCGAAATATTTAATTGTGATTGATTGCAAGATTGTCCATTGTTAATCGTGATGGATTGCAAGTTAACCACACATTTCTTTTTATTAGTTCAAAATGTACCTTAAATGGAGATTTGTCAAGTTTTTAATACCCTCATCAACATGTGAGTGTGCAAATATGCTGCTTTATGTAAATGTATGTATATATTTATTATTAGAAATCAATTAACAATACAAAACAATGACACATATTGTCCAGAAACCCTCAGAGATACTGCATTTAGCGTAAAAAATATGCTCAAATCATAACATGGCAAACACGTGACAAGCATGGCTGGTACCAATGGATTCCTTAGTTTTTTTTTGTTTCATATGATGCCAGTATCTTCACTCTAGCTTTAAAACTGAGCCTGCTACAACATAAAAATCGCAAGTTGCGTCAATGCGTTAAAGAAATTAAAACAAATTTGCGTTAAAGCGTTAACTTTGACGACCCTACTACAAACACATTTGATCCCATTTTGGATAAATTAACCACCATTGCTTGAAAGTGATTTCGACGTGTATCCAAAATAATCATCATCCTGATCCAGCAGTGCTGTAGGCCCAAATGGAAGGATCAGAGGTGTTAAATAACTCATCCTGCTACCCTCTGTCAATGAGTTTATTAGCCCCCGCCACTGAGATGTCTCCTTCATTAGCCTCAGTGAAATGTCAATCACAGTATGTGAGACCGTGTGCGCGTCTGTGCTAATCAGACATGGGGCTTCTGACACGCTGGGATTGATCAGTCACTGAACATCAGACATCAGATGAGCATTAATGATGGAGAGGGAGAGGAGCAGCCCTCAAAGCATGCATTAGTTAGTGGACAGGAAGGTGTGTGTGTTTGCATGAGAGAGAGATATAGATGGATAGATGGAGGGAGGGACAGTTAATGCCTTTACATGCTTATTTTCACGTGTGTGTTTTATGTATTAGATACGACTGTACAGTAGGCGGGCATGAGTTTGCAGTTACTGCTGCCATATTGGCTTCTGCATGACCTTAATTATGAAATCACAGTTTTGATGTTCATTCTGATTGATAAAAGTGAGATTCTCATGTCTTTTATATTATAAAGCAGGTTTAAGTGCTATAAAAATACTGTTAAACTATCAAAACGTTAGGATTTCTGTCCATTTGTGATGTCACAAATATACAATATTTAAACCATTACACAGTTTTAAACATAAACATTCCAAATGATTCCCAGTTTATTTCCTGTTGCAGTGTTTGTAAATAACATCAGCTGAAAGGAAGTAAACATGGACCCAAACTGTTGCCTAGCAATGCAATTCCGTTGCAATTCCATTGAAATGTACTAAAACGGAGCGTTTCAGACAGAGGGTAAATACAGGTATATTCAGGCAGACAGTATGAGGAAAATAAAGTTTTTTTTGAACATTACAGCATGTAAATATGTACTAGTCGAAACAAAAAATACAAGTATGAACCTGAAAATTAGCACGATATGGGACCTTTAATGCAAAGTCAGGGCAATGGAAAATAATGTAATATGCATGTAAAAGAAGATTAAAGTAGGTATTTGGATACATTTTTCTTGTCTCAGATTGATGGTGACTAAAAGTTTGAAGCCACACCAGACTGGGGCGGCTGTGGCCCAGAGGTAGAGAAGATTGGCGGTTTGATCCCCGGCTCCTCCATTCACAGGTCGAAGTGTCCTTGAGCAAGACACTTAACCCCAAACTGCTCCTGAAGGCTGTGCCATCGGTGTGTCAATGAGTATTTATTAGATCCTGATGGGCAAAGTTGCATTGCAGCCTCTGCCATCAGTGTATGAATGTGTGTGTGTGTGTGTGAATGAATGAATGCTGACATGTAGTGTAAAGCACTTTGAGTGGTCGGAAGACTAGAAAAGTGCTATATAAATGCAAGTCCATTTACCATTTACTTCAGACAGCCTCCAATGCTCATTCTACCCAATAATATGGCAATGTTGGATGAAAGGAACTACTGGCTAACGAATTTTCTTGGATGTGGAGTCATGAATGTGCTCGGCAAATATAGTGTTTCCCACAGGATTGTGTGAGACTGTGGTGGGTGGACCTCGGACCCTCTAGGGCAGGGGTTCTCAAACTTTTTGGGGCCAAGGACCCCTTTCAGGGGAGAACATTTTCCAAGGACACCCTCGTAACACCAATTAAGCATAATGCTCACTACCATTTATACTCGTAAATGCCATTGGAACTATTTGTATTCTAAAGCTTTTCAACCTAAATAAGCATAAGTCTTAGTGTCACTTGACAATATGGACTGACTCAAATATTTCTCCATGCTCGCCAATTAGCTAGCTGGCTAATAAGCTAAGCTAAGCAGCAGCAGGAACGGTTTGTTGCACCCTGAGTGAAGTGACTGATTCATGAGTTTCCATTGGCCCAAAGCTAACCTGGGTGGGAGTAATGGACACAATATCCTTGTTTTATTGGCGCAAATTGTCTGGTTCACTCGAGACACTCACCTTACCTCTCCCTCTTCATTGTCTCTCTGCTGGACTGATTATATACCTTTTTCTGTTCAAAATGCAGTATTTAATACTCTTATCAACATGGGAGCAGGCAGATTTGCTTGTGTTATGCAAATGTATGTATATATTTATTATTGGAAATCAATTAACAACACAAAACAATGACAAATATCGTCCAGAAATATGCTCAAATCAGAACATGGCAAACTGCAGCCCAACAGGCAACAACAGCTGTCAGTGTGTCGGTGTGCTGACTTGACTATGACTTGCCCCAAACTGCATGTGATTATCATAAAGTGGGCATGTCTGTAAAGGGGAGACTCGTGGGTACCCATAGAACAGAGGTCAGATGTCAGAGGTCAAGGGACCCCTTTGAAAATGGCCATGACAGTTTATACAATGATGCTCTACATACACCTCTAGCCTTGACAAAGGAAACGCATACCAGATCCACTCCCTCTTACCTTTCACACTGAAACTTTATATTATATTGTACGACTCTCTTTTTGACTGACTTTACTGCAGCATAGATATCTATAGACATTCAAAGATTTATACGCCCTCAATCTATCTTGACAGTGCTGCCGCTGGCCACCAGCTTGCTGGTCGGACGGCCGGCTACTTAGCTAGCTTGTTAATTCCGCCATGCTTTCGTGCAACACTAGTTACAAAAAATGAGCCCAGCAGCGGACTGGTGGCCAGCAGCAGTGCGTCACTCTTCACCGCTAGGAGACTACTTCCCTGGGAGAGCAGGCATTTACTAGCTTTCTTGTCTGTCTCTGGACAAGCTAGCGAGCTAGCTAGCTAACTAGCCAGTCGTCCTCTCCTCCTGAAGTAACAGTAGTCTGCCAGAGGTGTAGGGGTCGGCTAACCTGGTCCCATTGGTTAATGCTAACTTTTCTCACACTAACACTAACACTTAGCGCTTCGCCCACAAAATATGTCATCAGGTTTACCAACAGAAAAAGGGCTCTATAATATTAGCAGGCGAGTATATCCCATTTTCATGTTGTTTATTCGTCAAACCCCCGCTGTGTAAAGGCCTTTACTCCCACCATAACTATGGCCACGTAGAGCATCATAGATTGAAGCACTGACCAAGCTGCCATATTTTGACGACTTGGGATTGAAAAGGGGCTGACAGAGCATATATGGACAGATGAGAAGTGAATTATGCTTCAGGACTGTTTGAGAACTTTCTATGATGTGATACTTTCTTATCAGCGTAAAACTGGGTCACCGGCACCGACTACAGCCACTGCCCTCCTCAAGTCACAAACCTTTTAAAGCCACCCTTCGTTTGATATTTTAAAAGAGATTTTGGAGTGTTGCTTTAAGCGCCGCCTAACCTGGTAGTCGCTGTTAAATATTCTGATCAAGCATAAAAAGGTTATCAGATATTGACCGTCCTGTGAGCTGACATTTCTCCGGTAAAGCCCTGCAGTGTGTGAATGTGTGAGAGACCAGCAGCATATTTATTAGAAATACTCAATATTTAAAGTGAGATGGGAGCATGTGGAGCGAAGGTTGGCGCTCATATTCAAGCCTCGCATTCATGCCACAACAACATCTCATTTGCTTTGTTTCAGTGCAGTTTCATCCAGTGTCCTGGAACTAGGCACAATAAATGCTTTTTAAGGCCTTGATTTTGAAAAGCCACAGGCAGAGGTGCTCCAAGTGTCTTTTATTTGTTGTTGCCAGGCAACAAGGTAAAGTCGGCTGCTGTCAATCATTTCGCAAGTACAGAATAACAATAAGTAATGTAATTGAGACTTAGCGTCTATTTCAGTCTCAGCCTGTTGCTCTTTAATTTATCACAATATTTTTTATTACTGAAACAGCGTGGATAGGCACAACCAGAGCCAACTTTTCCTTTATTTCCCTTGCTTACATCAGATCTAGCAGAACATGAGGCATGCCTCTAGCAAAGAGCATAGAAGCAAAGAGACAAAAACTCTGGTGCTTTTTTGACAACAGCCGCTAGATGGCGCTGCAGTAGCGCTGTAGCCATTTTGGACTGAAATGAGTCTGTGGCCATGAATATATAAAGAGACATCTGTAAATCAGAGGATAATTTTTTTTTTTTTAGGTAAATCAACTTCCCAGTACGTACACTTAAATAACCCTCATTTAAATTGTTATGTCCTAAATGTTATAAAATTCACTAATAGCTGAATCCAGAGTTATTTTCCTCAACATAATAAACGTGCATCAGACCCACGGGACTGCACCGCCCTGCACGCTCAATATGACATATCCGATTCTGCCAGCTTCCTGCTAGCTGTATGCGGCTGTAATGATGGATATATTGGCTGTAATTCATCACTTTTATTATCTTATAATACACCCATGGGCTGTATGCTGTAAGCCTGTACCGCGGTGGATGTATTTAAACGTCCCTGTTCCAAAACAACCGGCTATCGGCCAGTAGCTAGTAGTGCTCGAAGCATGACATAAACAGAATTTAGTTTTAGGCTATTTACTAACACGCAGGACGAAAGCACAGGACACAACCTCTTCTACATCCATGGTCTGTGGTCTATTGTTGATTTTGTAGGTCCTTGACAGGAAATAGTTTGAGATTGTTCTCAAAATCTGTGTGTTTGATTTTTCTAACTTCCATTTATGTCCATCGCTCATTTTATGCTCCTATGGGAAGCAGCCAGACAAAAAAGGTTTAATAAATAAATAAGCAAGTAAGTAAATAGTTATAATAGAATGCATATTTATAATATCTGTATTGTTCAACATAGGACATTTTGGTAGACACATGAAATATATGACAAAAGAATAGAACATTTTGTTTTATTTTTGTACGGCACTTTGTAGGCGGACTTTGCTCCGGCTGGTGGGCGTTGCTTGGTATTTCCTCAACTGATCTCAACATGGCTGGCGGGTCACAAACTTTCTCATTTTACAGCTAAACAGTATACTACAAGATGTATCTGAAAGGCCGGGAGCTGAGATTCTGACCTTCTTTTTGTTCTTTTTTCCCCCCAACATTCACTTTTTGGACCAAATTGTCTGTTATGAAACGGAGCTACCCACCTATTGAGGTTTAAAATCTCCTGCCCACTTACTGACATTGCAAGTGCTCATCAATGGCGACTGGGACCATGAATGAATGTAGCAACACATTTCATACTGCTGCTGCGCTGCTCTCAAAAGTAAAAAGGGAATCTCAAATGACCATCATTATTCTAATAGTATAGCGTAGTGATATATTATCAATTCAGTAGATGATAGATTTCTGAAACCTCTGCTCTGTCCGGTGCTGTCTTTCTATGAACTACAAAGCTACTTTACGTAAAAGGGTGGACAATCTCAAAGAAATCAATTTACAACATAATGCATTTGGCTGCAGCAATTTTTGGGTTGATACCATTTGTTACACAGATTTGGTGCTAAATTTAACCATTTTTTAACACTCGAGAATTGAAAAAAATCTAAATCTAAAATTTGATAAAAAATCAGATCATTAATCCCTCCAAAATACCGCATTAAGACACCAAGACCTCGAGGAACACCATAGAAAAAGCCATGCAGTGATTTGATTTAAAAAACTTTTCACATCTGGAGATTTCTGCAAGAATTTCATTTTTTCAGTGATTGGATGGCAAGCACTTCTGTTCTGGAAACTGCTCAGAAACCCCCTTATTGTCAATCTACCTAGAGAAGCCATCCATCCTCTGAATGCTCTAGGTCTCTAGTTTGTGGCTGTAAAGTTTCATGAGGCTGTGATTATCCTAGAGGTCACAGCAGGTCATTTTATACAGTGATGTCAAATTTCAAAAGACATGCTCACTATAATGAAATGGCTACTATGAGGACTAACATCATCACACATGAATACAATTGGGCTCATTGAATCCGCAAGAGTCTCAGCTTTACAACGATACCCAATTTATGTAATTCCAAGACTGTTTAGGGACCCCAGTATGCAGAAATATTCAAACACACCATTTTTAGAATAGGCAAAAAATAACACATTATACTGCATTCAAAAAACGTCATGGTTTTTGCCCCAAACTGCATTTGATTATTATAAAGTGGGCATGTCTGTAAAGGGGAGACTCGTGGGTACCCATAGAACCCATTTTCATTCACATATCTTGAGGTCAGAGGTCAAGGGACTCCTTTAAATATCGCCATGCCAGCTTTTCCTCGCCAAAATTTAGTGTAACTTCGAAGCGTTATTTAGCATTTTTCCAGACATGCTGGTATGGCAATGGAATTCTTTTTTAGTTTCATATGATAGCAGTAACTTCCCTCTAGCTCTAAGACTGAGCCTGCTACAGCCTCTGAAAAAAGGTAAAGTCGGCCATAGGCACCGTCGCCCTCAAGGAGTGGAAGAGGTTCCTAAGACTGCTTCATTCATCTCATATCACCTACATGACATTTATTCTGTCTGAATTGGCTGCTGTTGGTCAGCTCAATAATCCATCTAATCTTTCACCTGACATTCTCTTGTCAGCCTATAATATGGACTCATGGAGAATGTGTTGCCAAAGTTTTGCAGACTCAGGGCTCTGACATTTGACTGTGTGCTCAGGCTATTTAATAAGAGTGTGACTTGATGTGATGTGAACAGCCCTTAGCAGCACTTGATCTCTTACCTGAGATGGACCATCGAGAGAGAGTGGAGATGATTGGCCTCATGCTCACTCTCAAGTCTGCAGCTCAGCCTTTTTTCTTTTTTTTTTCAGCTGTAACAAGAAGCTTTTAAGAATGAGACACTGATTAGTGAGAGGTTGAGAGCTAGGGTGGAAAGAGAGATAGTGTACAGAGATGAAGATGGACAGAGAGAGAGGGAGAGGGCGAGACGAAGAGACAGAGGCGGAAAGGGGGACAAGTCTGAGCGGAGACGGAGAGAGAGGAACGCAAGGATGAAGGCTTTCAAGAAGAGGAGCGTGGGCGGAGGTGGAGATCTGAGGCAGCGTATCAAAGTAGGGCTGAAGTGCCGGAATGATTAAGAAAGGGAGGATGGATTAAGAGCGGCAGTTAAGAGTATGAGAGAGGGAGGTGAGTGAGGAGAGGCAGCTGCACCACTTGTTCTCGACACTGTAGAAGCTTGCACGTCTGAAATGTACATAACACTTTATATAACTGTTATTTACCCAAAGGTTGTTGACTATGCATCAGACCGGCAAGACGTCATCCAGAGTAGGCTCGCATGACCACCAACCCCTTATGGGATTAAACAATCCCGTGTCCCTCGTAGACGGTAATCGAGTAAAGAGAAGAAGTTGAAACATGTCTCCAAACTTCTACTTTATACAAACCGCTGATAGTAATAACGCTTTGCTGAAGAATTGCTGTGTAGTTGGGTGCACCAACAATAAATACCAAAAACGCTGATCTCTGATTTGTTCTCCTGACATGTCCTAAAAGACATATAATAGAGGGGCTTTATGGCTCCAAGCTATAGACCAGACCAGCATCACATCATCGCCGAGGCTGAGCTCTCTTTTGGGGGGAAAGAAACTCGCTGTCACAGGAGAGAAAATGATGAAAAGCTGTTGTGTAGCGGGTTAACCGAGGCTTTCACACTGAGATTTGAGGCACATACGATACATGAATATTCACTGTCAGTGTGGTAAATGGCTAAATGATGCTGGTGACAGTGACTAGCATGGCTAGCTAACATTAGCTTGAATCAGAGGCTACTGCAGTTATACAGTCATACATTAACGTTATAGCAGCATCAGACTGTCGTCTCCAACTAAATCTCAGCCTATAGATCAAACAGTTGGCTATTAACATGTTGGTTATTTACAGACAACACTTAGCCTAACGGGATTCAATCAAATATGTAGAAATGTCTGGATAAGCAATATCCGGCCACTGTGTTGGACGGGGGAAGACTGAAGGGACATGGCGGTGATCAGCCTTAATTTATTAAAGGTCCCATATCATGCTAATTTCCAGGTTCATACTTGTATTTTGTGTTTCTACTAGAACATGTTTACATACTATAATGTTCAAAAAAAACTTTATTTTCCTCATACTGTCTGCCTGAATATTCCTGTATTCACCCTCTGTCTGAAACGCTCCGTTTTAGTGCATTTCAACAGAATTGCAACGGAATTGCATTGCTAGGCAACAGCTTGGGTCCATGTTTACTTCCTGTCAGCTGTTGTTATTTACATACACTGCAACAGGAAATAAACTGAGACACATTTAGATTGTTTATGTTTAAAACAGTGTAATGGTCAAAATATTGTCCATTTGTGATATCACAAATGGACAGAAATCCAAACGGCTTGTTTCAAATGCAGAGTTTCTGAATACGGGCTGTGTGTGTTTCCACAAATCGGGGCGTGGCCTTGAATTTTTTGGCGAAGTACCCGTATGTGCCAGTCTGATGTGTTGAACCCCCTTTTTTACTTTCACATACACCTGGTAGTTACGCTGTACTATTACAGTCTTCTAATGTTAGCCACTGTATAGGTGTTGATTTAGTGTTTATATTTTCATTGTATTAATTAACTGGACTTCCATAATCCAGGAATTTGTACTTAAATATTATTCAATTTCCCGCAAATGTTTAGTCCACACAAGAAACAAAAAGAGTTTTTTCTCATAAAAGCTAAAATGAATTGTGTGTGTGTGTGTGTGTATGTGTGGGATTTTTTCACTTTTGATTGACCAATTGTTTCTTTGACGGCTAGCACTAAATCAAAGCAGAAAAAGAAAATTTTCTGAAGCACATTAACTAAGCAACTTGAAAGTAGATTTGAAATGAAAGCAGTCGGTCTGTTGTGATATAACAAACTCTACCTTGTTTGAGAGTAATTGGATTTCCATGTTGTACATCACCATGAGCATGTAGAGTTTATCCAATTGTACTTTTTCAAATAAAGCAGCAGCATTGAGCATGTCATATTATTCCATGTACACAAATTGATGATGCTAATACTTATTTAAAGTAACCTTATTACCGTTGCCAAGGCAACTAATCCAATACAACACACGAGTGATACCTTGACCCCCCTTGTTCCGCTCTTCTTCTCAGCCTACCTGGCTGCGTTAGGCCGTCACTCATAAACCAATCATAAGCTAACATCTCCCTCCTCTGGTCTTCTGTAACCTCTGACCCCCGCCCCTGAACTCAGGTCTCCTCCAATAAGGCTTGATGTCACAGCGAGGCACTCACCCATGGCCGCAGACAGAGCCGCCAATCATCTGGGATAATCAGAAACGGGCTGACCCTGAGGTGACCCGGCCTTGCAAGAGGGCTGACAGGATGAGAGGCGCTGGAGTGAAACTTACAGGGTATTTTCATGCTCTCTCTCTGTCTGTCTCTCTCTATCTCACACACAAACACATTGTGCACAGTGTGCACACTCCTATACTGTAGTGTGTTCATAGGTATCAGAATCAGCTTCATTGGCCAAGTAGGTGTTGACCCTTTTTACCCCTTTTTCACAGATGATTATGGGTGATTATCAAAAACAATTATGTGTTTAAAAGAATTACTATAATATTCTGAAGATTATATGACTTTATGATAAAGTTTACCTCTCACATGGTGTCCCATGTGATCAACTTGCCCTTCACAACAGCAACCACAATGATGATCTGATTGTTTTTTTTTATGATGTGCAGCAGTGGATCCCTCCTTGGTCTATTAACCTTTAACATGCAACAATATGTATCATTCAGCACTCACTCATGCCACTGGAAGCCTTGTGTCCTTTCTTATCATTGTCCTCGTGAGAGAGAGATACAGTTTCATGATCTTCAACGAAAGAGTGGGAGAAACAGACCAAGTGGCCGTAAGGGAAAGGAACCAACAAACCCTCACGCCTCTTAATGTCAGTGAGTTTAGCCTCTCTCTGACCAACTAGCTTAGTCACTAAATGAGTTATTAGCTGACAGTAAGTACAACTTAAATAAAGCTTAATTTAAAAGTTAAAGAGTTTGCTCCATGAGTTGGACTCTGATATCATTCAGGACGGGCTTCCACGCAGTGGTGAAATACTCCACAGTGGATGTGTTAGTTGTGAATGGCCATGTTTGATCTACGTGTAACCTATAACCTCCTCCAGTAATATAACCCTGTTAGCTAATGACATGATCCTTGGCTTTGGAATACGAACTACAACCTCTAACTGTATCACCGAGGTAGAAAGAAAATAGCTCCTATATGAAACTGCTCACAACAAGGTCTGTGGATTATCTGGAGTAACCGGGTCATGATTTCTGGAAAGAGACATTGCTGTTGAGTTTTTGGATTGCTGAGTGTCATCTAGTTCCATTATATTCAAGAGAAGGCAGACATTTCTACGGCAGTGTTAATTTTTTTAACGAAAACTGTGACGAAATATCTTCGTCAACGACCTTTTTTTCCATGACTAAGACGAGACGATGACGAGACGGCACTGACGTCGTTAAACACTAACGGTGACGATATCAAACATTCAATATCGTTGACGAAAAAAGACAAGACTAAAATGTATTTTAAAAAGATAAAACAACTTTACCAAAATCTCTCTTTATTTTTGTCACCTTCCACCTTCTCTTCCCGTCTCTCTGTCTCTGTGTCTCTCTCTCAAACACACACACAACGCGCTGCGGTAGCAGCGCTCAGTCCGTCTCTGTCCTTCTCGTCTCAGTCTTCCATCCTGATGATTGTGCTACTACAATACATAAAGTTGGTGGTTTGTGGGTCGGGTTCAGGTGGTTGAGTAACGCATATTTTTATGTCGGGCAGGCGGATTGGCTCTCATAACGGACCGGTGGGTGCGACTGACCGTGCATCGTTAATGAGCTCAGTCAGGAGGACTCGAACTTACTGCAAAGCTGCATTCTTATTTATTCAACCTGTGTTTTTCATCAGATAATGATAAGATACAATTTTATGTGAAATAAGAATGACTAATAATCTGATGATTTAACAGGACTTAGATTAAATAAAAAAAAAAAGCTGACATAATTAAGAAAGAAAACATTTTGACTAAAATGCGATGACTTTCCAATGCCTAAAACTGGACTAAAACGTTTTGAGTTGTCATCGACTAAAACTATGAAAGATAAAAAATGACTAAAACATGACTAAAACTAATAAGCGTTTTCATCTCAAGACTAAGACTAAGACTAAATTTAAAATAGCTGCCTAAATTAACACTGCTCTATGGCCGATATCTCTAACATTCGGCCACTCTCACCAAAAAAATCGAGATTGATTAAGAGGAAATATGCAATAGTATGCATTTTTGATTTTGGGGTGAACTGTGCCTTTAAGGTTTCTTAGCTGTGATTGGACAATCACTGGTTGGGTCCATTTGCAACTTTCCATCGACCTCTGATGCAGTCACACTGTTTCTAAAACTCACTTTGTAGTCCATCTGAACACTTTCAGAAAGAAATTGAGAGGGCTAAAGAAACATAGCATGAAGGATGCTGGTATCATTTTCCAATTTCTGCCTGTACATTTGTCCTACAGTACCACTGCAGACAATTCCCTCTCGAATGCAATGCAGTACAGAACAAAACTCAAAAGCCCCTCACAATATCTGGCAGCTGAAAGAAGAGCAGAACTCACATAGTCTGTATCGAGGCTTTAAAGATACATCAGTGATTTCATAGCAACCGCGGTGGACGACTCATCATCAAGGCCAGCGGAGATCCGGCTTTACACAAATAAAGGCTGAATACATAACGCTTGGAGAAGAAAAAAGATTAAAGATAAATAAAGGAAGAATATTTTGTGGAACTTCCTGTTAACACGGGGGAAACAAAGAGGGATTGATAAGTGATTAAGGTCCCTGGTCCCTGACATCACAAAGATGTAGACAGTAGCAGACTTCTCATTTCAATATAGTGGATGTTTCAGGCCGAAATGACAACTTTTGCTGGCAGATTTGATTAGCTGCAGCTAGCTAGCTAGCTAATTAACAGTAACTCTGTGAGTTGGTTGAAGACTTCCTCTGGCTGGCTTTTTAATATTTCTTGTCATTGTCTTGTATAAATGAGATCACTACAAAACATATGGATTTGATGTTTACATACATGAGAATATTATAACTTAGCTCATTGTATGCTGACTCTTTACCTTGGAGGCAATGCTACGTTACTCCTCTAGGTAATAATAATCGACTGTATGGAAAGCTGAACGACATGAAAAAAGTCTTGATTGACCCCTGGTGGCTGGCTCCAGTATAGGTCATAAAGCCCA
Organism: Adelosebastes latens; assembly: GCA_916700685.1. Lineage (NCBI taxonomy): Eukaryota > Metazoa > Chordata > Actinopteri > Perciformes > Sebastidae > Adelosebastes > Adelosebastes latens. Next base: position 114,364 of record CAKAKR010062296.1, read on the forward strand.
TCTCCTCCATGTTAGTTGATGGGACCAAACTAAAAAATCTAAGTACACGTCAGAAACATTATGTCATTTTAGGTAGGCCTAGATCTTATCACACTGATGTACACCGATCAGCCATAACATATGACCACCTGCCTAATATTGTGAAGTTCCCCATTTTGCCGCCAAAACAGCCCTGACCCGTCGAGGCATGGACTTCACTAGACCTCTGAAGGTATGCTGTGGTATCTGGCACCAAGCCGTCAGTAGCAGATCCTTCAAGTCCTGTAAATTGCGAGGTGGGGCCTCCGTGGATCGAACTTGTTCGTCCAGAACATCCCACAGATGCTCCATTGGATTGAGATCTGAAGAATTTGGAGGCCAAGTCAACACCTCGAACTTGTTGCCATCCACATGGAACGTTATTTATCAGACCGGGCCACCTTCTTCCATTGCTCCGTGGTCCAGTTCTGATGCTCACGTGCCCATTGTAGACGCTTTTGGCCGGTGGACACGGGTCAGCACGGGCACCCTGACCGGTCTACGGCTATGCAGCCCCGTATGCAACAAACTGCGATGCACTGTGTGTTCTGACACCTTTCTATCAGAACCAGCATTAACTTTTGCAGCAATTTGAGCTACAGTAGCTCTTCTATTGGATCGGACAACACGGGCCAGCCTTCACTCCCCACGTGCATTAATGAGCCTCGGGTCTGACCCTGTTGCCGGTTCACAGGTTTTCCTTCCTTGGACCACCTTTGGTAGGTCCTGACCACTGCAGACCGGGAACATCCCACAAGAGCTGCAGTTCTGGAGATGCTCTGACCCGGTCGTCCAGCCATCACAATTTGGTCCTCGTCAAAGTCGCTCACATCCTTACGCTAGCCCATTTTTTCTGCTTCCAACACGTCAACTTCAAGAGCAAAATGTTCACTTGCTGCCTAATACGGTATATCCCACCCCTGCCAGGTGCCATTGTAACGAGATAATCCAAGTTATTCACTTTACCTCTCAGTGGTCTTAATATTACGGCTGATCAGTGTATGTTCCAAGTGTTAATTTTTCTAATAACTTTGGTTTTATTAGTTTTTTTATGCTATCAAAAGGGGGTGTGATGTCATGATTGACAGCTGTGATTGAGAGCTGCTCTGAGTGTGGAGCTGGAGGCTCGGGAATTGTACGTAGAGTAGGAACATCGAGAGGAGATAACTTTCCATAACAGTGATAGTCTTATTTCAAACATATACTGGATTTAAACATCTTTATATACAGACTAACTCTATAAAGATGTTTTATATGTCTATGGTTCATACAGTCACTGACCATGTCGCTAGATAGCTTAGCAACATTTCCACTGACTGTAAGGTTAGCCAGCGCTGTCGGACCACTGTGTGTGTTCATATTGGAATGGAAGTTTAGCAGACACACAGATAGCGTTTCTGACACGAATCACGATCCATCGTTAGTTGTTAGTATCTTTCTAGCCAAACAGTTACTGGTGTAACGTCCACCCATCTTCACCTTTCAGCTAAATACAAATGGGATGTTTGGCTCAATGTGCTTGTTTTTGACCTCTGTAAGAGATCTCACCAATTTGGTGAGTCCCTTATCTGTACACAGCCTTCATCTGGTAAGTCTTTTAACCTTAAGTAGTCTTTTCTTAAAGGTCCCATATCATGCTAATTTTCAGGTTCTTACTTGTATTTTGGGTTTCTACTTGAACATGTTTAAAAAACCCTTTATTTTCCTCATGCTGTTTGCTTGAATATACCTGTATTTATCCTCTGCCTGAAACGCTCCGTTTTAGTACGTTTCAATGGAATTGCAACAGAATTGCGTTGCTTGGCAACAGCTTGGGTCCATGTTTACTTCCTGTCAGCTGATGTCATTCACATCCACTGCAACAGGAAATAAACTGAGACACATTTAGAATGTTTAAGTTTAAAACTTTGAAATGGTCTAAATATTATAGATTTGTGACATCACAAATGGACAGAAATCCTGATGGCTTGTTTCAAAAGCTCAGTTTCTGAATACGGGCTGTGTGTATTTATCTGTGGATTAAGCGTTTCAATACTTTCACAGTATTAATATAGAACTTAAACCTGCTTTATAATATAAAAGTAATGAAAATGTCACTTTTTACAATATGGGACCTTTAAGTGACGTAGGACAGAGCTTTTATGCATGTGGATAAGTAATTTATTTCACACGTAATGCTGGAAAAAAAAGATAAAAAGTAGGGAATGTGAAAGTAAGCGCGCATCTTTATGCTTTAACTATGTGTTTTGTGCATTATTTCATGGTTCCTGAGTGTCTTTATTTACAGTTTCCAACAGGTAGAAACAAAAGCTGACGACACAACAGTCTACAGACTTGCAGTTAATTCAATTTAGGAACAAATATACCTCCAATTTTTCCATTTTATCTATCAAATTGACCCACACTATAGCATTACTTTTTTTGTCAAGTATTGTGCCATTATTTGTACTGCATTGAGCCATTATAAGAGCCAATTGTCCAATGGGTGTCTATGCTGGCACCTTAGTATATGGTTACAGCCATACGCCATACATACATTTAGTAGCTACATGAGTGGCAGTCTGAGAAGAATAAATAGGAAAAAAGTGAGATGGGATAGCAAAAATGTTAAGATCTGTGCGGCAGAGATTCAGGGTTGTGTTGTTAGTATTCAACCTCCAGTGTCAGAGTGGCCTCTTTGAGATATCCCATTTCCAATTCCCCACTCACCGGTCGTATACCGACGCAAAGAGAGGGAGGGAAGTACGACAGAGAATGAAGAATAGAGAGAGTATCAAAAAAACAAAACAACTAAGAGGTGAGTGAGACTTGGATAGACAGAAGAAGAATAACAAAAGGAAAAATCACAGTTACTGATGCCGCGTTAGAATCTCTGATCTGTCTTTGTTGGCGCTCCTTGTTAGAAGTACGAATGAAGCGTCTGTCTCTGCAACTGTCACAGCATCAGAGGTAACACTCGCAATAGCCTTTCATCTCTCTTTTTAAAGGGTGATTTTTGTGGCATTTTGAATTTCTGTTTTTCATTAACACCGGTGAGAGAAAGGAAAGGTGTTGAGGATTGTGACATACAGTGGATATCAAAAGCCCACACACACTTTGATAGGTCATAACCAAAGAAATAGAATCAGAATAGAATGGATATTCCCATTCAAATCAGCATAGCAGGATGGGCAGAGCGACGGCCATTTCTATGTGTACCATTGCTAGAAGAACTGTGACCGTTAGAGCCCCACCAATTTATCGGTCAGACGATTTTATCGGCCAATATTAGCCTATCGCAAATAAATCTTATCAGTGAACATGTTCCCCAATTTGCGCCGGTATGAACTCTCTTATTAAAGCTGAAGTTGGCGAGATTGGAGCAAATATGATTAAAAAAAGTTATTTTTATAAAACGGTATAAACGCTATATCATGACAGTAGTACATGAAACAGGTAACCTGAAAAAAATCATGTGCCTCTGTGTCCTCCGGTGCTCCTAACGGCATCTGCAAGATTTCACATACAAGCAGTAAGTGCTGATCTAAGGTCCAATGACCAGCTGCCGTCTATGAGAGCCGGCTGTCAATCACTCGCGAACTCCGACCAAACGGTCAAACTAGGCAGCGCTGATCAAATATGAATCAATATTATGTTACGTTAATGCCTATTTCTTGCCTCAAATGTTTTCAGAATCATCTTGTAGTGCACGGTTTAGCTGTAAAATGAGAAAGTTTGTGACGCCATTGTGAAATCTGGTGAAGGAACGCCAAGTTCTGGTCACATGACCGGAGCACAGCCAATAGGAACGCTCTCTCAATAAAATGACCTGTGATTGGTCAAAGTCTCCCGTCACGGGCTAGATGTTCTAAAGCCTGAAAACAGAGCCATGAGGAGGAGCAGAAGTAGTTATCTCTCAGAACACTTGAATAGCAATATGCTGAAAGGTTATTTTGCAATTTTTGCCCAATGATGCCAAAAATATACTGCTTGCTGCCACTTTAAATGAACATAATTTAATAACAATGTTTGGGTAGCTCATTCATTTTATTACTACTTACTTTCCCCAGTAGAGAGCGCTTCACACAACCCTGTGTCCAGTAGCAAAAAAATAAATCAAGAAGAAGCTCTTGGCATTGTCACACGATTTCATTCAACACAGGAAACAGGCCTTTTAAAGCTTCAGTAGGCAACATGTTTTTGGCATCACTGGGCAAAAATAACATTTCAGCATATTGTAATTCAAGTGTTCTGAGAGAAAACTAGACTTCTGCACCTCCTCATGGCTCTGTTTTCAGGTTTTAAAAAATCTAGCACGTGACGAGACACTTTGATCAATCACAGGTCATGCGGCTGTGCTCCGGCTGGTGGGCGGTGCTTGGTATTTCCTCAGCAGATCTCAACATGGCTGCCGGGTCACAAACTTTCTCATTTTACAGCTAAACAGTACACTACAAGATGTTTTTCTGAAAACATTTGAGGCAAGAAATAGGCATTACTGTAACAGAACATTGATTCATATTTGATCAGCGCTGCCGAGTTTGACCACTTGATCGGAGTTTGCGAGTGATTGACTCGTGGCTCTCACAGACGGCAGCTGGACGACAGAATCCAGATCAGCTCTGAATGGTTGTGTTCCTCCGGTCTGTAAAATCTTGCAGGAGGACGCAGAGGATACAGCGGCACATGTTTTTCTTTTTTTTCAGATAACCTGTTTCATGCACTACTGTCAGGATATAGTGACCGTTTTATAAAAATAACTTTATCATATTTGCTCCATTTCTACCCACTGCTGCTTTAACTCTAGCAAAATACAGCTGGTGTCGAGAAACACACTTCATTCAAACTTGACAGAAACGAAAAGAAACTCACCATAATCGTCTTGATTATTCTTTCCAACATTCACCATCTTGGTTTTGGTAGAAATAAACTTATGCAAGTAATTTGTAGCTCTAATATGAGTGTACGTGATAAGGTCCATAACCCAGAACTCTGAACTGGATAAGGGAATGAAAATTGATCTCATCTATAACAAATTTATGTTTTGTGGGTTAACTTGTCACTTCCTCTTATACTTTACTTGAAATTTTCTGTGGACAAAATTCTTGCAAATTGCCAAACAAGTGCAATCCCAGCAAAATGTAAAAAAATGTATGTAATTAACGTCTATTGGAAAATGGGCCATTTTTTTTTTTCTCATTTGCAAAGTTCTCACTGGGCGATACAAAACTGGGCCCAGGCCAGTGGTAGTGATAGTATTTTGTGTCACATCAGCAACAAGAGTGAGAGTTAGAAAGAGAGGGAGAGAGAGTGGCTGTTAATGACGACTATTATCTTCTCATCTTTTTGAGTGCTGCATTTGCAAAAAACGAAAACTGAATTATTCATCCCGCAGAAATAATAAATAACCATTGCAATTCTAATGGGAATCTGTAGCATCTATATTTTATGAACGAGCAAAAGATTTAAAACAAACGGGTTCATTATAACACACACACACACACACAAAGACACACACGCAGAGAGTAATTGGTATGATTGCTTACCCAAACACCCACAGTCTAAACCTTCAAACAAAAGTCCACAGACGGACTTATCCGAGGAAATCTATGCCAGCTATGCAGACAATGTCTTTGTCTCCCCCCCTCTTCCCTTTATGTCTATTGAAGTGATTTTATGCATATTCGCAAAAGCTAAATCTCTGGCGTTCACCCCGAAGTACCCCTCCGATGAATGTCTGCTCGTAGCAGGGAGCAGCCTCTGTGCGCTGCTGCATGTGGTGAGATAACGGCAAGATGCGGAATACATGATAGCACGCCACACAAGAGAGAGACAGTTATACTGAACTTCAGACAGACTGACTGGGACTGCTGGGTTGGCTGCTAGGTCTGATAGCTTTCTGGATTCATGACTGGATCTAATCGAACATTGAGTCTTGAAATAAACAAAAAAAAAGCTGAAATGGACGTTAGAAGTTATTTTATTGATATCATAGGAGTCATTTGACACAAAACTACTATCTGATTATGTCACAAAAATATCATTTATACATGCATTTGCATAAAGAAAGTATATTTGCCCACTCCCATGTTGATAAGAGTATTAAATACTTGACAAATCTTTCTTTAAGGTACATATTGAACAGATAAAATATGTGTGATTAATTTGCGATTTATCACAATTAACTATGGACAATCGTGATTAATCGTGATTAGATATTTGAATCGACTGACAGCCCTAGTGAAAAGTAATTCAGGTATGCAAACTTGCCACCTTTGGGCAAAATGTGCCGTTTTGAATCCAAAATAGGTCACCTTAGTGATTCGTGCACTTACGATGAGTTTTTCATATTTGGCGGGGAGGTCAGTTTTTGACTGCCTGCCTCCTCTCTTACAGTAGTGTTATGATACTAGCGTTCTTGTTAATTCAAATTCCATCGTCGTTAGCGCTCTGGGACTACTCGTTACCAACGTTACCATTTTGCAGACGATTGAGCTCCTCAGCCAAAGTCATCTGAGCCAACTAACTTAACGTTAACGTTAGCCCCTGATGGTTTCATTTTCTTTATGCTAAGATAATATTAGAAAGACTAATACTGTCATAACCACGACGTAATCAATCAATTTGATTTTGGATTTGTTTTGGAACATGAGACTAATTCATGAGACAACGGTGTTGTCTGATGTAGTCAAACAGTAGTCTAATTATGTCTCTTGAGAAGGTGGCAAATTTTCTTACTTAAACACTTTTCACCATGGGTGTGCATGTGCGCATCTCTGTGTTGTTTGAGCTCAGTTACTGCGCTGTAAGGGGATTTTTTTGTTGTCCATAAAGGTTGATAGACCAAATTCAAAATTGTATATTTATTAGGGCTGTCAATCGATTTAAACAGAGATTTGTCAAGTATTTAATCCTCTTATCAACATGGGAGTGGGCAAATATGCTGCTTCATGTAAATGTATGTATAGGTTTATTATTGGAAATCAATTAACAACACAAAACAATGACAGATATTGTCCAGAAACCCTCACAGGTACTGGATTTAGCATAAAAAATATGCTCAAATCATAACATGGCAAACTGCAGCCCAACAGGCAACAACAGCTGTCAGTGTGTCAGTGTGCTGACTTGACTATGACTTGCCCCAAACTGCATGTGATTATCATAAAGTGGGCATGTCTGTAAAGGGGAGACTCGTGGGTACCCATAGAACCCATTTACATTCACATATCTGGAGGTCAGAGGTCAAGGGACCCCTTTGAAAATGCCAGTTTTTCCTCACCAAATGTTGGCGTAAATTTGGAGTGTTATTTAGCCTCCTTCGCGACAAGCTAGTATGGCATGGTTGGTACCAATGGATTCCTTTCTAGTTTATTATGATGCCAGTATCTTCACACTAGCTTTAAAACTGAGCCTACTACAGCCTAAAAATTGGAAGTTGCGTGAATGTGTTAAAGAAATTAGCGGCGTTAAAATAAATTTGCGTTAACGCGTTTTTATTGCGTTACCTTTGACAGCCGTAATATTTATTTCAACATATGTTCAGAAACAAAACACACACACACACAAACAGACACAATGGGGTAACTGGTTTGTGGGGGTGACAAATATAACTCGAAAATTGGATGCTGTTCGTAAGCATTGTGTTCATGATGATAAAATGATGTAATAATTTGCCTCCCTAGTTGTTGGCATGAATAGATGTGGACTGGCCCAAAAACTTAAGATGATAACTAGTGCTGGCAAAAAAGTTACAAACAGATCTTTTCTTCTGAGACTTTTTTCAAATTTGGGTACCTAGCTGCACTGGTATGTTCTGCTTCCAGGAATTAGTCACAGCCTCTGAGTCAGACGCTGACAAAAGCTCTCACCTTCTCAGGCAACTCAGCTTTTGTTTGCCGTTTGAAAAGACTCACCGCTGCACTTTGATTAAAAGTTTGACTACTTGAGGTGGGTGTTAGTGTTAAAAAATGTTTTTCATATTTTTTTAAATACTTAAATCATTTCCAGGTAATTTCTTATTACTACTACTGCCATTGTGCAATATACAGCATCCCATGCCCTGCTGCATCCAAGGTGTGCAATACCTAAAAGTCACAAACCAAAGTTTGATATATGTAGAGATAAAGGTTCAGTATGGACTGAGGCAACATAAGTCTTGAGCTTCTTGACAGTAATCCTAACCTGTACCTATAAAATGCAATCTTAGTGTGTACACTGTTGTACACTATAGATGCAATATAAATGTGCTTTTAACACAAATAGACCGGCAATATGTGAGACTGTTTGTTTGTGTCTAAGAGTACAAAATCATTACTGATTTGCACTGAGAGCCGCCCTTAAGTAATATGGCCTTCAAAATGTGCCGTCAGTCGTTTTCAGCATAATGGAGCGTACAGTACCATAATAAAAACGGATGATTCAGAAATGTCTTTTCAGTAGTTGGCATAGCAACAAACTTATCAGGAGAAGGTGGGGAGTGCTTTGCATAGCCGGAACCTTCTGCTTTAAATAAGGGTAGGAAGTACTTCTCGTGCAATACATTTTCAAATTATTTTCTTAACAAAGTGTTCTTAATAACTATTCATAAATGTACACACTCCAGGCCTGCACAGCATCTGCATATTTCCCTCGGGATATCTATAATTGAGCCAATACAAACCAACTGAATGGAGACTAAATTATATTTGGTTTTACTTTTTCCCAACAATGTTTTCAGAGGGTGCAAAACTGCTTGTGGGTTTAAATCTTAAGCTTTTCTGGTTGCATGTGTGTGTGTATACTGTGTACTATGTACTGTGTGGGGTACACTGTAGCTCCCTGAGCCATGTCAGCTTTCACTGCACCAATTTGATCAAAGGAAGTGGTCAGAAAGTTGCACCAGTCTCAGAGAATGTAGGATAAATTGATTGATAAAGGTTTCAAATCTGTAATACTGTAATGGTGTTCTTTCCGTGGCCAACCTAATCGTTCTTTTAACCTGTAAATGAATGCCGATAATGCTTCTCTTTTTTAGTCATGATATGGCACAGCTCTCTGCTGGCAATGTCGGTCTGTCAGTCCATCCGCCGCTTTAGTCCAGACTGAAATATCTCAACAACAATTGGATGGATTCCCATGAAATTGTCTACAGACATTCATGGTCCCCAGGGGATGAAGCCTACTGACTTTTCCTTTCATGCCACCATGAGGTTGACATTTTTTGTCTTCGTCCAGACAACCATTGGATGGATTGACATCGAACTTGGTGCAGATATTTATGCTCCACCCAGGATTAATTGTAATTTTAGTGACCCGTTAACTTTTTCATCTAACGCCATCATTAGGTCAAAATGTATGACCAAATACCAGTGGACAACGTCCAGGTCTGAGAAGTGAAGCCAATGCGGAAGTGCCTTAATCTTGCATTCTATCTAACAGCGAGGGGGGGGCGACTCCTCTGGTTGCAAAAGAAAAATCTGAATGTATAGAAGTCTATGGGAAAATGAGCCTACTTCTCTCTCGATTAATTACCTCAATAAACATTGTAAACATGAGTTTATGGTCTCAATCTCTAGGTTCAAGTCTTCTTCAATACAGCATGATGTTCATTTAGTATATTATGGTCCCATTTGGAGTAGAATAGACGATAAAGCGGGGTATGTTTTAGCTTATGGCTATACCTTGTGATTGACAGGTCGCCATCACGGTGTTGTCCGGTCTGGGAGTTTTTTCCGTGTTTTCTTCTTAGTAATTCAACCCTTTCAAAGTGTGTTTTCAGTTCATGAAAGTTAATTATAACCTTTTTGGTCGCCTGAAAATGTGTTATTCAGCATTCAGTTATGCTTAACTCCACCCTCTCCTGTCACTTCTGCTTGCAAAAAGCCAACATGGCGCCTAAAACCAAGATGGCGACGGCCAAGATGCTGCAGTCAAGGCTTCCACAAACCAATGGGTGACGTCACGGTGACTACGTCGACTTCTTATATACAGTCTATGCCAAACACATGAAAAACTAATGACATTCCCATCAGCTTCGGGTGTATATCATGTTTAGTGCCAATTTGCTAATTTTAGCATGCTAAGATGGTGAACGTGGTAAACATTATACCCGCTGCACAGCAAACATCAGTACAAAGAACATATATTGCCAAGAAGAGAAAGTCAATTGTTTGTTCCACTGCAACGTCAGCGCCCAGCACGAAAGCTACGCTTCCGCAATTTTGGACTGAACGCGACTACCGGATGCCAAAAACGTCCGTCTAAAAAGTGCGGTACAAAAGTAAAACAAAATAATTTCTGTTCTATTGTCTTGTTCTACCAAAATGACCTGTGTTGAAAAATAAAATATTGTAAATATAGTAAGCGTTTTTGATCCAAAATGGCAGCAGCGGCTGTTGTCAAAAAAACATCAGAGTTTCATCTCTTTGCTTCTGTACTCTTTGATCAGCATGTAAGCATTGTTATTGTGAACATGTTGCAATGCTAGCATTAGCATTTAGCGCAAAGCAGCGTTGTGCCTGAGTACAGCCTCACAGAGCAGCTAGCTTACGTAGCTGTAGACTCTTAAGCCCGGGACACACCAGGAACGTCAAGAGCGCGTGGCGGCTGCGTTACCTGTTGTTTTTATTTCGGTGTCCGTGTTAACAGGTTAGAGCAGCCACACTGCACGTCACACGCGTCTCAGCTGCGTCTCTTCTAGAGATTCGAGGTCTCGCCTATTTATTTGACACGTGCCGCGCGCGTGTTTCACAGCAACAACAGACAGTGAAAGTCATATCAGCTACATTACTACAGTTTACATGTCTAGACATCTGTAGAATATGTCACAGACAGTGAAGGTGATCTATTGACTGTATATTAACATCATACCCGCTACATTACTACAGTTTCGATGTCTATCTGTAGAATATGTTACGGAGATGAAAAAAAAGTAAAGACTTATTTTTAAATCAACACTTCCTGCTTTCATTTCAAAATAAAAGCCCTCAGGCATTTTTTCTGTGGACAGAATTCCTTCATTTGTTAACACAAGGCTTTTATTCTGAAATTTGAGCAGTCAGTGCTTTGGGACATGCAGTGACTTGGAGAGCTCCATGAATTGATAAAGTATGGGGTTCAAATCAACACTTCCTGCTTTCATTTCGAAATAAAAGCCCTCAAGCGTTTTTTTCTGAGGACATAGTTCCTTCATTTGTTACCACAAGGCTTTTATTCTGAAATATGTGCCAGACAGTGTTCTAGAACATGCAGTGACTTGGAGAGCTCCATGAATGAATATAGTACGGAGTTTTAATTGTGGATTATTACTATTATTTACAAATTACCACATTTTTCCTAACCTTTCTCGGTCTAAAATAAATATAAATGATATTTATAAATAAATGAAATGGTCATTAAAAGGCAAACTCTATGTAGAAAGAAAGGGCTGACAGCAGCAGCAGCAGAAACGCAGCAGACAAGCAGCTGAAATGCAGCTGGTGTGAACGCCTGACGCGTGAATCACGCAGCCACCGCGCCACGCAGCTGCTACACGCTCCTGACGTTCCTGGTGTGTCTGGGGCTTTAGGCTTGTTTAAAGCTGTTTCTTGTGGCTAAATCAAGGTTTCAAACTGGAAAACACACAGCTATCCTCATTTTAGCCATATTTTCACAATTTCAACCTCCCCTGTTCCCATGGTTCAGGAGTTTGGATTGATAAACTGAGCCGATCTCAGATGAACCTACTCCCTTTAAAAGAAATCACATACTGGCACAAAAAAAACAGTAGTGTGGGAGAGCTATCCTTTAGTGGAACTAAGTCAACCATTTATCTATTGTTGCGGCCTTTTCATTGAAGTTGTAAGTTTCATAGGCCAACCTTGTTTGAAAACCTTGAGAAAAGATGAATACTTCTTTGTAAAAGAGCCATCTGAATTGACAGACAACATCAGGCTAGCTGTCTGTCAATGTAAGCTACTGATCTATTCCACCCGCCTCCTCACTGCACCGCAGTACTCTGTGCTTCTGTGCCATGAGTTGTGTTGACGATCTACAATAAAACTTTCTGTGTGGTTATGGTGTCCTTGAAAAGAGATATGTGTTTGCATAGAAAATTAACAAAGTTTTGCTGCAAGAGAAAATGAATAGTTTTGTGTGATGGTGACATCCAAAAAGTGAAAGCCCATTTAAGCAAAGAGTCAACACAAAAGGAAAATATTTTGAAGAGTAAGGTCGTTTTCTTTCTTTTCCTTTTCCTATTCAGTTATAGTAAACGTTGCATAACGCACAGAGGACATACCGTTACAACCTACTGAAGTAATCATCCATTTAAAAGAGAAGTTTACACAAATGTTCTCTTTGTCTCCTTTCTTGTCTCACCCTCTGGATGCACACGGACACACCAATACACGCATATACACACATATGACATGCACACTTGCACCAAATGTCACATCCACCTCTCTTTCATTCCAATTTTAATTCTCATTATCTTTTTTTAATGGAACTCATTATGATATGATGACTTTCTTTGTGTAATATTCACAGATCTAGTTGTAACTTAATTTTATGAAGTATATAATCATCTTTTGTCGTGGTTTATGGTCTTTGAATTGAGCTTTTCTGTCTTTAGTTTTATCACCATATTTCACCCATGCGTCTATGTATTTAAAAACTGTGGGAATAACATAAACAAATATAGAATTATTAACTAAGGCCTCATGTACACTTCTCATTGCCATAAACTCTAGATGAGATTTAATTTTGTGTACAACTAGCCACATATGCAAGATTATAATAGTTTAGAATTCTCAATTAGTTTTTATTTTAGTTTTTATTTATGATTTCATTTTAGTTTTAGTTTTCAGAGTACATTCCCTAGTTTTTTTTTGTTTCAGTTTTTCGGAAAAGTTTAGTTTTAGTTTTTATATATTTTGTAGTTTTAGTTTGTTTTGTTAGGGCCAGGTATAATGTCTCACAAGTATGTACCTACATATACATACAAATTACATGGTTAGAGAACTGTTAGGAATGGCCATAATGTTTATGTTTAATCTTTGCGCTACTTAAAGGATAACTTTATTATTACCTCCACCAAGGCCGAAGGCCTAGAAAGGAGGTTATGTTTTCACTGACGTTGGTTTGTTTTTTGGTTTGTTGGTTTGTCTGTTTGGAGGATTACTCCAAAAGTCCGTGATGGATTTGAATGAAATGTCTTGGAGGGTTGGGGTGTGGCACAATGAACAATC
>CAKAKR010062296.1:127729-170366 GCA_916700685.1 Adelosebastes latens
CGGGGGGGGGGTAATAATTCCGAGTGCACCTCTAGTTATTATATTGCATTTTTCAACCTGGACCCTATTTTCCTATGTTTTGTGTCTAAGTGACTAAAGGGGACAACACTTTTTGAAATTGGTCCAGTATTGAGGGAGAACGCTGCAGCCGTCAGTCGTTAAACAAGCTGTAATGTAATCCTTTGGGGCAACCTGGCACCCTCAGTTTATGCCCTCTAAAAGTGCTTGTTTTTGCCACTGACAGGCTCAGATTGTTATTAGAAGTGTCTGACAACATCATGGAAATGACCCTACAGAGAAATGAAACTTTTTTCTTGAACATTCATTCAGCTTCTGTGTTTCAATGTCACAAGAGTTGACGGAAATTCATGCTGTTTCCTTTTTTCGGAAGTGCTATATTACTGCTAAAAAAACTAAAACCGGAATTAATTTACATCATTTTTGTTTTAATTCTACTTTTATTCGTTTTTAAAACCAGGCAATATTGTTTCTGTTTAGTTGTAAGTTTTCTTAAAGGATATAGTTTTTATTTAGTTTCAGGGTTTTTTTCACTACTTATTTTTTGTTTTCGTTTCAGTTTTAGTTAAATAAAACAATCACAGACTGTATAGAAGAAGTGGACGTAGTCACTGTGACGTCACGCATTGGTTTGGGGACTGCATTTTGAAGCCTCGAGTTCAGCATTTCGTCCTTTGCCATTTTGGTATTTGGCCGTCGCCATCTTGGTCTTTTGCAACCAGAAGTGACACGAGTGGGTGGAGCTAAGCACGATTGAATTCTGAATAAGACATTTTCAGGCGACCAAAAAGGTTATAATTAACTTTCATGAACTGAAAACATACTGTGAAAGGGTTAAAGTTCTACATTGAAAACATTGCCAATCTGACTTCTTTTTGCAACCAGAGCAGTCGCCCCCTAATGGCTATTAGAAAGAATGCAAATTTGATGGTACTTCCCCAGTAGCTTCACTTCTCAGACCCGGAGGTAGCCCACTGATAATAACCCTGCTCCATTGGCCAGATCACCAATCAGATCTTTCGGCAATTTGTCTTGGTTATTCTGAACTACATACAAATTAAGTACAAGCCTTATCCAGCATAGGTGGCACCAGGTGCGGGCTTATGGAGCTTACTGATTGTCCATATGAAAAAAAAAGATGCTGCAGAGGTCTGAAGTTACCAGCTCTCTCTGTCAGTTTTACGTTTTTGTTTTGAGTTTCTGTGTCTAAATATGAACTGCTAATCAAGGCCCGCCAGCGTGAAATGCCGCGTTGACAGGAACACCGGTGGTGGCCGGCGAACCCTGAAGCCCCGCTATAGGCTGATTAACTTTCTATCGCTCGGGGCGCCTTGTTGTCAGGCAATCCTAAATACTCAGTTGTTCTTATATCACCATCCCGCCTCATGTGTTAGTGAGGGTCTATGAGGGTTTGAGGCTACATATATTTCTACTTTTTATAAACTTTGCCAACTTGTTTGAAGTTTGCGCAGACTGACGTCATGTAGGAGATGCTGTACTTCTAACTCTCTGAAGGAATGCTTTATAGAAACTGATAAACAGAACATAAACATGGTTTTCTTTTAATGCCTTACTGTCGCTTGATAATCAAGCGCCCATGTTTATATATTTATGTCAACTCTCCAGATAGAGAAAGTTAAGTGATGAATCAGCAAAAGTAATTGCGAACATGTTCTTTAGAAATCCATGAGGCCAAAAACATGACCTTGTGTGTTCTTCAAGCAACTCAGGCAGCATCACCCAAGTGTTTAGCAGCCAGTCAGGTGTACAGTGGGTCAAAGTCTTTATATCTTACTTTTACTTTATTTAGTTTTCCACATATTTTCATGTTGAACTTCAGCAGTTGTAACTTCAAAGTCATACATTAGATGCAAAGTTTTGGCTACTACCTTGCTTGCCAAAAATAAGTCCTTGGAAAGAACGTTTTATGCCTTTGCGCCGGCGTCAGCTGTGGCCAGAGGCATTATGATTTCTGGTTGCCCGACCGTCCGTACCATTTTCATGAACTTGATATCCCAGGAACACCTGGAGGGAATTTCTTCAAATTTGGTACCAACATCCACTTAGATTCAGGGATGAACTGATTTGATTTTGGTGGTGGAAGGTCAAGGTCATTGTGACCTCACTTCAATCCCATTCTCATGAACGCAGTATCTCAGGTACGCCATTAGCAAATTTCTTCAAAATTGACAAAAACCGTCCATTTGGACTCAAATGAACTGATTCGATTTTGGAGGTCAAGGTCACTGTGACCTAACAAAACAGGTTTTTGGCCATAACTCAAGAATTCCTATGCTAATTATGGCAATTTCACACAAATATTTAACAGGATAAAATGGTGAAGTGATGACATTTTGGACACACATGGATGTAAACTGCAACTTGACTGGTTGGCTGAGGCGTACAACCCTGAGGCGGTAATTCTAGTTTGTGACTGTAATAGAGACCAAATGACATAATTTTTTGATTGACATTTATAGGCTAAAGGTTAACATAAATTGCATTGCATTTGTACATGTTAGATTTGTAGTTCCCATTTGTTTAAAGGTTTGTAACTGGCACCAGTTGTTCATGTTATCAAACTCTTTCTTGGGTTCTTCTGGATCCTGTTGGATTTAATCAAAGTTTTGCAGAGTGCCAATGGCCCTATGGTGGAGGTGGACTAGAAAAGTGTGGGCCAGTCTGGTTATCATGTTTTTGAGCAGTTAAGTCTGCCCAAAGACTCTTTGTATTACAGTTTCTTTTTTTCTCAGCCTTCAGTGATGTATCAGGCTTTATTTTATTTTCAAGGTCCTCAATCCCACGTTTGCTCCGCTTTTATACTGATGGAAAGTGCTTTAAAGTGTGAATTAAACTTGAAGATAGAGAAATTATTTTTTTTTGTATGTGCAAGTGTAGCTTGTCTGTCTGTCTGTCTGCCTTTCTGTCATACAAAAAGAAAAGTGTAGGGGCGTATGACCCAGATCGTGAAAAGAAAAGAGAGAGAGAGAAATGAGGGAGATGGATAAGGAGAAGGAGGAAATGAATGATTTTTGGGTTGGTGATGAAAATTGGTGGCAAAGAAATAAGAGCGCTACACAAAAGTGGATCATGGGTGGGGAGAGAAGTGGACTAGAGGTTCCAAGAAAAAAAGCTATGGTGGAGATGAATGGGTGAGGCCGAGGATGGGGGAGAGCAGTGGTTGGAAATGGAAGGCAGAGAGGTTGGAGCGATACGGGCGAAGAAAAGATAGATGGTGGCGGGTCTGGAAGAGTAAGTTGTGAAGAAAGAGTAAGAGAAGTGAATCCTGAGATGAAATAATGAGGGCAACAGGGAGAGAAAGATGGGAAGGAGGAGAACGTAAGGAGGGCGTGAGTGAGGGCAGTGGGCAAAGATGGAGGCAGAAAGGGAAAGCGGAAGAGGAGAGAAGTAGTGGGAAGGGAGAGTTAATAAATAATATTTAGTCTTGCACCACTGATGTCTTTTTTAATGTATTTTCCTCTTTACTCGATGACCAGAGTTTCTTTTATCCCATGCAAGTTTGCCTAATTTGTACTTGGAGAAACTGTGATTCCTTGGCCCCCCCGCTGAGGTGCAACACAACCAATGAGAACATTTCTGCCTCCAGAGCTCTGGCTGGAAATTAGTTTGTGAAACTAAAACTCCAGAAGATTGCTGTGGATAAACTACATATAAGGTCTAATTATATAAGCACACCAGACCTCCGTCCAAGGACCCCCTCATAATCATAACACCGAATAAACATTTGTACTCTTAGATGCCATTGGAATTATTTGTATTGTAAAACTTTTCAACCAAAATCACCATGAAACCTAATACCAGTTTCATAGTGATAAACAACAACACATTTCAATTTGAGTCATATTAATACCACTTGTATACTTTTAAACAGAGGGTCATTTCATTGAAATTGACTCAACTTGACAGCATTTGTACTTTTTCAATTGATCTTAAAGGTCCCATATTGTAAAAAGTAAGATTTTAATATATTTTATATTATAAAGCAGGTTTTAGTACTATATAAATACTGTGAAAGTATCGAAATGCTCAATATACAGAGAAATACACTCAACTTGTTTTCAGAAATTGTGCGTTTGAAACAAGCCGTCAGGATTTCTGTCTATTTGTGATGTCACAAATATACAATACTTAGACCATTACACAGTTTTAAATGTAAACATTCTAAATGTGTCCCAGTTTATTTCCTGTTGCAGTGTAGGCAAATGACATCAGCTGACAGGAAGTAAACATGGACCCAAACTGTTGCTTAGCAACGCAATTCCGTTGCAATTCCGTTCAAATGCACTATAACGGAGCGTTTCAGACAGAGGGTGAATACAGGTTTATTCAGACAGACAGAATGAGGAAAAAGTTTTTTTTTAACATTACAGCATGTAAATATGTTGTAGTAGAAACACAAAATACAAGTATGAACCTGAAAATGAGTATAATATGGGACCTTTAAAAGCTTTTGTAAAATGAACAGTAGCAAGAATGGCATAGTCCTAATAAATCCAGATATTTAAACGTACCAGTCTAAAGCTGACTTTCAGTAAGTGCTTCAACTTCAAAATAATGAATTTATTGCTGTGTGTCACTATCATTCCGACAACTTTATTCATCCCAGAAGGACAATTCAGTTTTACAATCTGCCCAGACCAACTCATATCAGAGTCTCAATTGGCCCAAAGCTAACATGGGTGGGAGTAATGGACACAATATGCTTGTATTATTGGCGCAAATGGTCCCCTTCCGTAGATATGCACTTTTTAATGCTACAGCACAATTTTATAATTTCTAGCAAATTATTTTCCAGACCCCCTGACAGAGGGCCACGGAACCCCTGGGGGTTCCCGGACCCCACTTTGAGAATCACTGCATGAAACTGCCGGCCGTTTGCAACCTGTCTGATTGTCTGAGATCTCAGTAATTATGAATATAACTCAAGGTATAATAAACCGTGGTTTTCATTTAGCCCTATAGTGGTTTAACATGTGGGAAACTGCTGTTTTTCCCCAAATGGGAGATGAGTCCCCATAATGTGACTGTATGAACTGATTCTTCTCCCTGCAATGTCATTGATAAAGTCACACACACACACACACACACACATACTGTACATACAACGGAGTGTGTAAACAGTACTGGGGAGCCCTAAGGCAAACATCAGGAGCAAGATACAAAGTGGCATTGTACTGATTACAGTTTTATTCATAAATAGTAAAGTTAACAACTGGCATATGCTGAGAATCATTTCTCGCTGCAGCACACATAAGGAGCTGAAAACAACACATATGTTACTGGGCCAATCTCTTCTAGTGCAGCTGCACACAGCTATCAAATACGGTAGCCTCGGGTATAAGAGATAAATTAAGTTGGAAGTTGGAAGTTGGAAGACCAGGAACCCAGACTTAGGAAATAAAGTGTATTTAATGCAGGGACACTGAAGATGTTTGCTTTGTTAAAGTGGACTTATTTTCAGTTCATTTTCAGTGCAGCAGTGGCCTGCAGAGTACAGTAGTAGAAGGAAATGACAGACACACATCCACACCAGTCCTCCCAGTGCTCCAGCTGTCACTGCTTGGAACGCAGATGTACTGGAAGCAAAAAGGTATAGTGCAATAAATGACTGGGGTCGAAGCTATTTCACCTTCTTGTAGATCCTAAAATACCATCCTCCCCTTCTCTTCCTGTCTCACCTTTCAAACACTGAATACATTAGCCTGTTATATATCAAGCTGTTTCCTATTTAGCATACAAAATATATACACTGATAACGCTGTAGCATCGCACCTGTCACTACCAGTGTGTCTTAAATAGAAGACTTTATTGACTAATTATTACATTTCATAAAAATTAGAAATATCAGTGTCTTTTCTACCAAATAGTTCCAGGAACCTAAGAAACTGAGAGATAAAATCCTAAATGAAAAGTTTCCTTTCCTGACTTAGTTTTTCCACCATTCGTAAAGAACCATGATTAGGCCAGTTATGCTTTATTTCCTCTGCATGGTTCGGCTCGACTGGACTCAACTCACTTTTGGTACCAGGTCCTTTCTCTATGTTGTTTTCCACTGCGGATAGTACCTCCTCAGTGTAGACAGGATTCTCATATGATTGGCGTAGCATTGCCGCTGGAAACTGCTGTGACATAATCTTCAACCCAACAATCGCTGAATTCTTTCATCGGCACCCAAACAGAGGAACGTCTGCACTTTGTCAACTGTACGGCGTAGTGTACGGCGTAGTGTACGGCGTAGTGTATGGCGTAGTGTACGGCGTAGTTTTGCGGGTTGTCATTTTTTAAAAATCTTAGTCGATTCAATAAAAAAATTGCGGTCGCTATTGACAATCCGTTCTAACTCCCAACTCGTCAAATACCATAATTTGGTCAGCGCCCCTCGACATCTGAAACCGAGGCACGGAGGCACACTTTAGCAACACTAGTGACAAACCAAGATTTCAACTAACTCCAATGTAAACCCACCCGCGGCGTTGTTTGATGGCCGGAGCAGGTGACGTAGTATTAATAGCGTGAGAGTCAGATAGACTTTCAACCAGGGGGCCAGTGTTTGTGTCCCATGTGAAACTAAAAGTAATGTTGACTTATTTTGTCGTTAGTCACATGACTCGTCGGTATCGTCAGTCCTGTCACGTGAGTCACTAGTTACGTGAGTCGCTAGTCAGTGAAGTTAATGTCAACCACGATTGTTTCCTAACACTAACTAAGTGGTTGTGTTGCCTAAACCTAACTTCCTGTGAAAACAGAATTTTATTGTGAAAGGACACTGTGCATATACCAAGTGTATATATTGATACGTCGTCCCCAGTCCGTCCAAAAGTAATGCAAGACGAGTACCCCGTGCGTCTGTCTCCCATGCAGAGGGGCCCTGACCAAGCGGTGCTTTTTGACGGACTGGAAGTAAGAATGTGTTGCTATTGACGGTAGCTTGGCTTTTTAAAAATGGCGGGTTTGTGCAGGATGTCCTGCGTTGCGCTAGTGACGATTCTCTCTGACCAATCAGTGGTCTGCAGTGTTTTGATTCCACCTTCTAGTATCAGCTCAGCTCACTTGGATTCTCGACCAAGGTGGTACCAAAAAAAAGTACTAGGTACTATCCACAACTTTTGCAAATGCAAAACCAAAAACGAGCGATTTAAGTTGAGTAGTTTGAACACAAAACTGACATATCATTATGTTTTAAGTTGATATGGTGAACAATATACCGATATTCACTGGAGTCCTGTCTCTGGTCACCTGGTTAATGGCACCTGGCTAATGTAAGACCCCTTTCACATTGTCACATAGTCACTTGACACATTGTTCTTAGAAAACAATCAATTCTAGCCGTTTTAAGGAGATAGTGGAAAGGAAAAGTGCAGTGGCGGAAAGGGAAATTGAGAATGCCAGAAAGACGAGATACCTGAGTAGTATAACAATGATGTGCATTGTTTACTGGTCACCGAACTGAATTAACAAGTTTTCATGGTCTTCCTTGCTGTCTTGCTTGTGGTTGAGAGTAGTTAAATGTTGAGTCTGACTGGATCCTGTTCACAAGTTGTAGCTGTCATGTCTTGTGTTCAACCAGCCAGTGTCACGACCTGGAAAAAGAAAGTTGTAGTGCGAGGGGAAAAGCCAGCGACAAAGTGTGAGAGGGAAGGCTTGTGGGTGGCTGATCTTAAATGTATTGTGGATGGGATGGCCATAAAAGAATATATTCTTCACCTACCAGGACTTAAAGGGACACACACCACTAATGGCATCTGCAAGATTTCACAGACTGGAGGAAAACAACCAATCAGAGCCGAGCTGGAGCCTTGCCGTCTCTGCCGTCTCTATCAATCCCTCCGGACTCCGATCAAACGGTCAAACTAGGCAGCGCTGATCATATATGAATAAATATTCTGTTGCTGTAATGCCTATTTCTGGCCTCAAATGTTTTGAGAAAGTTTGTGAGCATGTTGAGATCAGTTGAGGAAATACCAAGCACCGCCCACCAGCCAGAGCATACTATCTAATTTTACAGCTAAACAGTACACTACAAGATGTTTCTGAAAACATTTTACGCGAGAAATAGGCAGTACAGTAACAGAATATGAATTAATATTTGATCATCGCTGCCTAGCTTGACTGTTTGATCAGAGTTTGCAAGTGATGGACAGCTGCCCCCGTTGAATGAACAGCCAATAGGAATGCTCTCTCTCTGAAATAACCTGTGATTGGCCGAAGTCTCCCGTCACGGGCTAGATTTTTTAAAGTCTGGAAACAGAGCCATGAAGAGGTGCAGAAGTTTACTTTTTTCTCAGAACACTTGAATTACAATATGCTGAAAGGTTAGTATGGATTTTTTGCACAATGATGCCAAAAACATTCTGCCTACCATCGCTTTAAACACGTGGACAAAGATGAAGAAGATGCGCAGTTAGAGACAGAAAGAGATACATTCCCTGTTACATTTAATTTCTGTCTGAAAGAGGCCACAACTGCAGACGCCAAGCCACAGGCAGGTATGTTCACCCATGCACAGTCGCTCATTTAGCAAATGACAGCCAGCCAATGGCTTTGGACCTACTATGCAGAAAGGCTTTGATTCCAAAATATAGATAAATACAAATCAATAACCGAATACATCATAGGGATTGACTTTCGTTTTGGCTGGCTCATTTAATGCCGCAAGGTCACTTCAGGATTTGGGATATCATCAATGACGTCGTGGGGGGGCTTTGGAAGCAGGTGCCGGGGCTCTGGAGAGGCACCTTCGGGTGCATAGACTGGCTTGTTAGTTTGGCAGATTGGGGGCAACTCTGGCTGGCCTCTGAGAATGCTTCTCGTTTTCTTTGTGGCACGGCCTCTTGAGAAAAAGAAAGTAAGATCTCTGTTTTGCCATGGGGAGTTAGTGGACCTTTACTCAAGTTAGTAACTAGACTTCATGAAACCTGTTGTTCCCTGCTGGCTGAGTGTGCCCTCTGCTGGTGCCCTCTAAACTACACTTTTTTTCATTCATACATTTTATCAAGTCATCCATCGTTCAAATGGGCAGCACAGGCCCAACCATCCCTACACACATGGGTCAGATCAGGTCGACTGGGGAAGTACTATCTCAAGAGGAGGAACTACAACCCTGGGAAAACTGGAACCGTGGGTTCCTGAGTTCTTGAGTTTCTTGGTAAAGGTCACTGCTAAAAGTTCTGCAGCAGAAAAAGGCCAATAGTCTGCAACAGAACCAGCATCATTTGTGAAGCAGCCAAGAAATATGTCACTAAATGTAATGCTTCCTCTTGTTTTATTACATATTTCTCATATTCAAAAAGTCTTATGTTATCCAGAATCTACTTTAAATCATTAATTTCTCATTCTTAACAATTGGATCTACATTCCCCAAGGTTGAAACACTCACCTGTAGACTTCTCTCACTTCACAAAGAGAAATTAAAGGGGAACTACAACCATTTTCAAAATTCATACATGATATTCCTATGGTCTAAGACAGTCCAAAAATATCAGTTAACATGAACAACTCTCTCCAAATCCAAAAATTAGAGTGCCAAAACTCAGACTTGTGATGTCATAGGGTATAAAGTGTGGATCCGCTTCATAGACGATGAATTGGGAGAGCTGTTCTAGATGACACTGGGAGCACCCAGGGGAATGTTCTGAGTATATGGGTACATTTCCTGTTTAACACTACAATAGAATAAAGCTCATTTGGGGATAAACAATAAAACAAATATTCTGCGGGTCCAAAAACTCAGTCTCCCATCCATTGTCTATGGAGCAGCTCCACCCTTTATACTTGATCACAAGTTTGATACTTGGGCTACTTATCTGGTTTCTGGCTCATGTTCACAAATATTGATTGAACTTTCCCATGCTATGGAAATAACATATTGGAATTCTTAATTTGGGTGGTGTGATGATGTTATTTCCCATAGTAGCAATTTCATTGTATTGAGACAATTTTTTGAAATTTGACCTCCCTGTATAAAATGACCTGTGCTGACCTCTAGGATAATCACAGCCTCATGACACTTTACAACCACAAACTAAAGACCTAGAGCATTAAGAGGATGGATGGCTTTCCTATAGGTAGATTGACTATAAGGGGAATTCTAAGCAGTTTCCAGAACAGAAGTGCCCGCCATCGCGTTGCTGAAAAATGAAATTCCTGCAGAAATCTCAAAAGTTTTTGATACCAAATCACAGCATGACTTTTTCTATGGTGTCCCTCAAGTTCTTGGTGTCTTAATGTGGTATTTTGGAGGGATTATTATTGATAATTTTTTATCAATTCTCAAGTGGTAAAAAATGGTTAAATTTAGAAAAAAAATTCTCCTCCAATCATGTCAGATGTCTTAAATGGCAGGTTTCTATCAAGTAACGAGATGTTGTTATGCTCGCAGCAAGCGAGCAGGACCACATCAGTACCAAGAATGGATTCAAAAGTCTGATCTTCTTAAGGCGGCCGTCTGACGCATCAATGAGCATCTGTCGGCCTAGTTTTTGCGGTGTGTCTCCTGCACCGTTGGCTCTAGTCTGCCCGTGTCAGAGTTTTTTCGGCCGATTCAAAGAGAAATCACTCTTATTGGCCGTTCAGCTCAAACGAATCAGTGCACGAACAGAAAAACAGAAGTGAGGAAAGCAAGCCAACGAAGGCACAGAAGGCTCTTCTTATTTTTCATCTTCATCTCATCTGATCATTCCAATACAAGGATATTTTCACAGCAACATGGCCATGTGGAATGAAGCTAAGTGGTGAGTGAGAGTGGTGTGAAAATGTTCGGCATACGTTGCTTTGTTTCATGTACGTATCATAACGACAGCATGTATAGCTGCAGTCTTCGGTCTTCCGTTTTCCCCTTTGAAAGACGAATACAGACTACCGCCACCTGCTGGTAGGGAGATTTATTTCCTCTCATGCAGGTGCAGAACGTACGTGGTATTTGGCCATCGGCTGAAGTCTTTGCGGTGTGTTCGATTGCAACTTGTCGGCCAAGACACAGACGAAGTGAGGCGACGCAGCAGTCGGCTTTCATCGCCGCTAGTTCTCTGATGTTGGCTTGGTGTGTCTGGGCCTTTAGGCTTTTTTGAATTCGAATCATGAACAAATATTTTGTAAATCACATCAACTCACCTGTTTTATTGGAGCAGATCTAGCATGCTAGTTTATAATATTTCATGATGTAAAGCTCATTGCTTTGATGTTATGTTCATTTTCAGGGTTTTGTTCATTTGACTTTGGAAAGAAGCTCACTTTTAAATAGACAAGCAGGGCAATTACTTTGAATAAAAATCACAATGTGGAAAAAGGAAAATAGAAGAATGAGCTCTCACACAGGGAGTTACCATTAAAAAAAAGTCTAAATCTCATTTTACCCCAAGTTTTCTTAATGAGTAGGAGGTAAAGCTGACAAGAGTGGAATTGTTTTGACACGAGTAGCCCTGTCTGACTAGACACCATTATTGCCTATATCCTCTTCTCTGACAGGGTCGGCCCAATTTGTCACATTACATAGCAAAACATTGTTGAGAGTGCTTCGTGAGCTGGATCGAATAAGAGGGAATATTGTAATGTACATAACCTGAGCGGGAACCTGTGGCACACACACACACAAACACGCATACGGATAGCACATACATAAAAATGAATAGCTGGAAAGGTCAATAAGATCCGCCAATTACTGCCACTCATTACTCACAGCGCAGAGAGGGAGCGCGGGATGAAACAGTGGACTGAGAGAGGACAGCTGGTGGTGAAATGATAATAATAGTTGGATAAATAATCTGTCGTTCTCACCATCACTCAGTCCCCTCTCGCATCCCCCCCCCCCCCTCCCCTTTTTCTCACTTGATCTATTTGGCTGAATTCTCACAAGCCTTTTTTCCTGCTTTCTCCATCTTCATCTTCCTCGTCTCTCTTTGCCGTCTTTTCTCCTCTCCGACCAGAGGAGGAGGAGCCGGGTGCTGGCATTGTCCCCGCACCACCTTTTCTCCTCTCTCATTTATTTCAATTTGTCATGCTTTGCTCTCCTCCCTCGGTGCAGGGTGGAGGGTGGCGGGGCGGAGGGCGGGTTGAAGAGGAGTGCGTCGGGAGAAGTGAGGAGCGATGGGCAAAGAAATTGGTATCTCCACTCTTGCTATAATGAAACATTTAGATGCGGGCCCAGCTATGCCTCTGCATTAATGGCTTGCGATGAAGGAGAGAGGGGAGGAAGGGAGGCAGTGGTGGGGGGGGGGCGGGGGGGGGAGGGAGGAGAAGGGGACCAGGCAGTCGGACCACTTCACCCTAATAACCCTCGAATCCAGGTCAGACAGGAATACCTTCAGATAATCAGTGCTGCCTCCTTCCCTCAATGAGCCACTATCGTGGCTTGAAAAGGGTTTTGCGGTGTGCAAAAAGATCTGTGTGTGTGTGTTGTGTGTGTGAGTCAAAGCTTGAGCGAGACCTGTGCTGAAAATGCTTGCGTGTCCCTTATTCCTCTCCAGGGAATCTCAGGTGTCATATATTTCCCTGACGGGAATGAATATTGACATTTTTCATCTCAACCAAGATTAGACTGTTAGCAAACTTCCTTTAAATTGTTCTTGAGTTTAAATCATAGCAGAGATCCTCCAGTGATAAAGTGGCTGAGATATTACCTGCAAATGATGATTGACTGGCTGGATCGCCGGGCATTCATGTGGGAGTGAAAGAGGAAACGGAGACTTTATAATTTTCTCAACAACGCAGCCCTTGAGAATAAAAGAGCCCAAAAAAAACATCATCCCACCAGCATTCTCAGCATTTTCTATCATGTTTTAAAGCGGCAGTAGGCAGAATGTTTTTGGCATCATTGAGCCAAAATTCCATAATAACCTTTCAGCATATTGTAATTCAAGTGTTCTGATAGACTTCTGCTCCTCCTCATGGCTCTGTTTTTAGGCTTTCGAAAATCTAGCCCGTGACCGGAGACTTTGGCCAATCACAGGTCATTTCAGAGAGAGAGAGTGTTCCTATTGGCTATTCATTCAACGGAGGCAGCTGTCAATCACTTGCAAATTCCGGTCAAACTAGGCAGCGCTGATCAAATATGAATCAATATTCTGTTACTGTAATGCCTATTTACCACGTAAAATGTTTCCAGAAACATTTTGGCTCCAGCTTGGCTCTGATTGGTTGGTTTCCTCCGGACTGTGAAATCTTGCAGATGCTGTTAGGAGCACCGGAGGACACCAGAAGCACATGATTTTTTTCAGATAACCTGTCTCATGCTATAGTGACCGTTTTATAAAAATAACCTCATATTTCCTCCAATTTTACTGACTGCAGCTTTAACTACAGTAGGAGAGTTTCAGAACAACTTGTCGAGTGTTGGCTCCGGTCTGAAGCCATCCCACAGCCGTCCCACAGCCGTATGGGACTTTGAACTTAGATTTGCGGCACTTTTTTCACAGCTCAGATGTTTTAATTTTTTAAAGAAACCATTAAAGAAATATTGGCATTAATATCAGAACAAAACCAAAGCCGTCTGGGAGCTTTGTTCTCTTTTGAGATGTCTTCTGCAAACTTTCAAGTCTGTTAGTGAATTTCCCGCTTGACACACGAGTGTGTTTGCGATGAATCTGCCCTCAACACTTGTCACTTCAGATCTATCGGTTAATGTGCGCCGGTGCTGCTTCGAGGCTTCGTGCTATTATTTATCTCTGGCCAGTAACTGAGTATGACAGAGATAAAGGCACACCCATATGCAGGCCTCTAAACACACAGCAGGCAAGATCACACTGAAGTTCACACGTCAAATACACACGTGGAAGATTGGAAGATATGAAAATCTCTCAAAAGACAAAGTGAAATACAAAACACAGTTTTATTAAGGCTGTCAATCGTAAATTAATCGCACATTTTTCTTATCTGTTCAAAATGTACCTTAAAAGGAGTCAATTATCTAATACTCTTAATAACATGGAAGTGGACAAATATGCTTGCTTCATGCAAACGTATGTATATATATTATTCAAAAACAATTAACAACACGAAACAATGACAAATATTGTCCAGAAACCCTCACAGGTACTGCATTTAGCATAAAAAAATATGCTCAAATCATAACATGGCAAACTGCAGCCCAACAGACAACAACAGCTGTCAATGTGTCAGTGTGCTGACTTGACTATGACTTGCCCCAAACTGCATGTGATTATCATAAAGTGGGCATGTCTATAAAGGGGAGACTCGTGGGTACCCATAGAGCCCATTTTCATTCACATATCTTGAGGTCAGAGGTCAAGGGACCCCTTTGAAAATGGCCATAACAGTTTTACATCGCCAAAATTTAGCGCAAGTTTGGAGCGTTATTTCGCGACAAGCTAGTATGACATGGTTGGTACCAATGGATTCCTTAAATTTTCTGGTTGCATATGATGGCAGTATCTTTACTCTAGCTGCTACGGCAAACCCGCTACAACCTTCAAAAGATCATATTGCATTAATGCGTTAAAGAAATTAGTGTCATTTAAACAAATTTGCGTTTACGCGTTATTATCTTGTTAACTTTGACAGCCCTAATAAAAATGACTAAAATGTGACTAAAACTAATAAGTATTTTCGTCTAAAGGCTAATACTCAAATTAAATCTAAAATAGCTGCCAAAATTAGTACTGTTGTATGGGAAAATCATTTTTAGGAGACCAGGCTGCTCCTCCATTAAATCAATCAGTGAAAACTGTAATCTAAAACTAGCTTGCCAACACTAAATAGCTTAGCTGTCAACACCGAGAATTGTGTCAAATGTGTGTACAGTATGTAACAGCTTCCTGCAGTCCATCCTTCACAACTGCAGACAGTCAGTCACAAATGTAATTAAATGTACAGTCAATAGTGGTGTCACTGCAGCTGACAGCCCACAGGAAGCTGTTTTAATGATACATCTGTTCACTTGGTTTTTTGTTTTGTGATTTGATTTTAATTTGGCTAAATAATTGCAATGTTACATGCGTAAAACGTAAATTCATCTAACAATGTGAATTGTATTTCACTTTTTTTTTTTTTTGATTTTTTTTTACCTCGGCATTTTAAATCTTCCATACCGTCCGCACAGAAATATACATGCACATACAGTAAGTCAAATGATATTGGTACAGCAGTAATGCTAACACCTAATCTCTTTTGAATCATCAAGATAAAAGAACATTCTCTCTTTCTGGCAAAAAATCAAGCACAGAAACAGACACATTACACTTGATTTATCACAACCATGACTCATCAGAAATGGAACGACACCACGGAGCGTTTGTTTGAGATAAGAGCAGACTGAACGTATTTGAGTGAAAACTACCATTAAGAGCGACAGCTACGCCTAAAGATGCGGCTACGTTGCGTCGGAG
Organism: Adelosebastes latens; assembly: GCA_916700685.1. Lineage (NCBI taxonomy): Eukaryota > Metazoa > Chordata > Actinopteri > Perciformes > Sebastidae > Adelosebastes > Adelosebastes latens. The sequence goes on from CAKAKR010062296.1 coordinate 143,107, forward strand.
AATTGGCTTCTTCTTCTTTTTTTTTTTTTTTTTTTAATGAATGCCTTTTTAACTCGTCCTGCTTCTTCTTTTGTTATCTTCAGACACACACTATCTGTAAGCTAATGGCTGCCAGAGCCCAACGGCCTGCATAACTCTTCACCGTCTGACACTGTACTGTCATATCCGGCCGAGGCTTCATTAATTCCCCATCCCAGAATCAATGACTCGCCTTTGTAACGGATTTGCAGTCTCCGGCACTTTCTTTTTCTCTTCTCATGCTCTCTCTCTCTCTCTCTCTCTCTCTCTCTCTCTCTCTCTCTCTCTCTCTCTCTCTCTCGTTCCCTCATCTTCCACTCTCTCTTCATCTCTCCACTCTAACCTCAAGGGAAGAGATGTAAAGATGAATGACAACAGGGTCATTTTACCACAAGCAAAAATGTCCCACAGATAATATAAAGTGTAGTTGTGTGTGTAGCTGTGTGTATATACTTCCGTAGATATGTACGTGTGCACGTGTTTATGCATGTATTTACATACATAACAAAATATTAGTAGATATGTATGCCAGAGTGCATGCATTTGTGTCCGTGCTTATGTTCATGAAGGCAATAAATGCTTGTGTGTTGACGTGTGTGTGTGTGTGTGTGTGTGTGTGTGTGTTTGCCTGAATCAAGGGTGACATCTTCGCAAACAGTGTCATGGCCTTCTACCCCGCACTGACACTTTGCATTATGGTCGCTGGTTGGAGATCAGATAAGGACAGCGCTTTCCGGAAAATTTCCCCAACCTTTGGACCGAAATGTCATTTAGTTTTGGGCTCAAATGTTTTATACTGTATGTGATTTTTTTTTTGTTCTTTTGTAATTATTAATTTGGAGTGACAGATATGGACTGGATTTATTGCCTTGAAGCATTGATCTGGATGATGATGACTGATGTTTGAACTTAGAATTAGAGCTGCCAAAGTTAACGCGATAACGCGTTAACGCAAATTTGTTTTAACGGCACTAATTTCTTTAACACATTAACAGAACTTGCGATTTTTAGGTTGTAGCGGGCTCAGTTTTAAAGCTATGGTCAAGATAATGTTGTTACCTGTTGGGCTGCAGTTTGCCATGTTACGATTTGAGCATATTTTTTTATGCTAAATGCAGTACCTGTGAGGGTTTCTGGACAATATTTGTCATTGTTTTGTATTGTTATTTGATTTCCAGTAATAAATATATACGTATTTTTGCATAAAACAAGCATATTTGCCCACTCCCTTGTTAATAAGAGTATTAAATACTTGAAAAATCTCTCTTTAGGGTGCATTTTGAACAGAAAAAAAATGTGCGATTAATCACGATTAAATATTTTAATCGATTGACAGCCCTACTTCGAATACATTTTTACATGTTCATTTACTTTCATAACCCTAATATTCAGAGTCTTTTTTTCTATTATATTTAGAAAGGAGAAGAATAATTCTTCTGCCGTATTAATGTTGGGCCAGGGCTCATTATAAGTCCATACAGTAAACCCTTTTGTTACAACTCTTATATTGATGTAAAAGCTTTTATATTGATCCCTCAACAAGTGTCTGAAAGCAACGGACCAAAGGCACTTTGAACAATGACAACAATAACCAGCGCATTTGTATCTATATATAGCTATAAATTATGAGAAGGCTGTTATGCATTCAGAGTACATGCTCGATAATATTAAAGTTTTTTTATTAAGACATATCATCACTGAGTTTACATAGGTCTTCCATAAAAAATTGAGAAAATAACTTACCATATGAAAGAAATGAGACGAAGGAGAAATAAAAAGAACAGACACAACGTGAATTATTACATTCAAATGTCTTGTAATTCTAGTCAACTTATGACGAGAATGTAATTGCCTTAAAGCGCTTTATTATATTCTTTATGTATGTAATCATATCTCGGTGTTATTGCAAATTGCATGACTTACTCAGAGGATCTTTACAAAAGAGTGTCTCAGTGTCTTCCCTGCAGGTTTTCTTTCTCTACTTTTAATCCTTCATTTGAGTTTATGAACTAAGGATGTGAGCAGGCAGGTCGTTATCTCGGAGTTTAATAAATCCAGGCTGTTAGTTAACCATCAAACCCCTATTAGCACCTGTCGTCACCTCGGTATCTGATTTATCTGATACCGCTGTCTTGTCATTGTGTATCTGTAACTAACGATGTGAAGTGATAATGAAATTTTTTTTTTTTGTGTCCTGCTGTACCCTGTTCTCCTACTCCTCCCTCTCTCTCACTTCGCTGGGGTCATCTAAGACCAGAACAGAGCAGCAGGACCTTATACTTATCACTCATAATGGGGGGGAAAGAGAAAGAGAGAGAGAGAGACATAGACATAGGCCCCCGTCTTTCGTTCGACCCTTCTATTTGTCAGGAGACTCAATCAATGTGTAATTACCGTGGATGGCTATCATAAAAAACAATGGCGAGAGCCCCTCTCAAGGTTATCCACCTAATTGTGTTATTTATAAATATGAAATGGTTATAAATGCGGCCGCCACAATGGATGGGGCTAACGTCTGATGAACATGATATATTTCCAATTTGCGGTGTGAGATCCATGTGGACAGGTCGATGCGGCTAAGAGCTTTTCTGACTGTGGCTAATAGCGCTGATAATAAAAGCTCATGCTTGAATCTGGCTCTCAGGTAAAACAGATAAGAACCTTGAATTCATTCAACCCGGTTTGACACCTCAGTGGTTTCAGTGGTACTGTGTTATTTTTTCGGAAGCCCCGCAAGTGAAGGGGTAAAATTGTAATGAATTAAGCCAATAAAATAATACCATTAATTCCTAAATAGTGTCTTTTATTTATCTTAACTGCAGAGGTAGGCCTTTATTTGTAATTACTATTTTTACTGTTTTGTATGTATATTTCATACGTCAATATCTTGGCAAAAAGCCTGTCTGTTTTCTGATCTGTCCATCCATCCATCCATCCATCCAGACGAGACATATATATATTAAACCGCCAGCGTGTTCTGGGTCTACCCTGGGGCCTCTTAGCAGTTGGGTGTACCCAGAAAACCTCTAATGACAGGCGTCCAGGAGGCATCCTGATCAGATGCCCGAACCACCTCAGCTGGCTCCTTTCAATGCGAAGGAGCAGCGGCTCTACTCCGAGCTCCCTCCGGATGTCTGAGCTCCTCACCCTATCTCTAAGGCTGAGGCCAGCCACCCTACGAAGGAAACTTTTTTTGGCCGCTTGTCTCCGTGATCTCATACATTCAGTCACTCCCTAAAGCTCCTGATCATAGGTGAGGGTCTGAACTTTGATGGACTGGTAAATTGAGCGCTTTGTCTTCCAGCTCAACTCCCTCTTCACCACATTGGTCCGGTACAATGCCTGCATCACTGCTGACACCTCCTGTCCATATCACGCTCCGTCGCTTGAGGTAGTGTCTCACTCAACATGGAGGGAGCAATGCACCGTTTTCTGGCAGAGAACCATGACCTCAGACTTGGAGATACTGACTCTCATCCCAACCACTTCACACTCGCCTGTAAACCAGTGTGTGCTGGAGGTCACAGTCTGATGAAGCCAACAGAGGCACCTCATCTGCAAAGACCAGAGACAGAATTCTGAGGTCCGCAAACCGGACACTCTTCTCTCCCAGGGACAACCCTGGGGGAGGCAAACACCCACTGGAAACGTGTTTGTTGCTTTGTGCTGAGTACATGGACACAGCTCTCACTTTGGTTATACAAGGACCAGATGGCTCATAGCAATGACCCAGTTACCTCATATTCCTGCGGTCGTAAGCCTTCTCCAAGTCCACAAAACGCATGTAGACTGGATGGGCAAACTCCCATGAACCCTCCAACCACTCTGCAAGGGTAAAGAGCTGGTCCATTGTTCCACGGCCAGGACGGAATCTGCATTGTTCCTCCTGGATCTGAGGTTCAACAATTGGTCAGAGCCTCCTATCCAGCACCCTGGAAAGCCAACCAGCCAATGCGGAAGTACCTTAAACTTGTATTATTTCTAGTAGCCAGCAGGGGCGACTCCTCTGGTTGCTAAAAGAAATCAGATTGTATAGAAGTCTATGAGAAAATGAGCCTACTTCTCACTTGATTTATTACCTCAGTAAACATTGTAAACATGAGTTTATGGTCTCAGTCGCTAGTTTCAAGTCTTCTTCAATACAGCATGATGTTCATTTAGTGAATTATGCTCCCATTTAGAGTCAAATAGACCATAAAGCAGGGGATGCTTTAGGGCGTGGCTACCTTGTGATTGACAGGTTGCTACCACGGCATTGTCCAGTCTAGGAGTTGTCCGTATTTTCGTCTTACAACTTAAACCCTTTCACAGTGTGTTTTCAGTTCATGAAAGTTAGTTGTAACATTATGGTCACCTGTCAGCGTTCGGTTGTACTTGGCTCCACCATCTTGTGCCACTTGGTTCACAAAAAAACAAGATGGCGATGGCCAGTGTTACTAAACATACAGAAAAACACACTGTCACATTATAGTGCAAGTAACTTCACCCTCTCCCAATGATTTTAACTGGCCTGTATGATTGTATGTGCTGGCCATTTTGTACCAGCTATTATTTCCAGATATTATTTGAATACCAACTCATAGTATTTCAGAATTTGTGGTATATCAAAAAATAACTGGTGCTTGGATGAACCTGAAAAACTTGAATTTCAAATTTTTCTTCCATGAAAACTACTGTATTTTTATGTCAGAAAATATTCGGTTCTGCCACATCATGTTTTTAGAGCACGCGGCTCATATCTTTCTTCCTTCACCCACAGCACCGATAGAAACGCAGCTTTGACTACCAACCTCCTCATCCACTGAAACAGACTCTTATTCCCAGCTATCTATCAGCTGTCTCCTCCCCAGAGTCAGTCAGTCTCAGTGAGTCAGCCTGTCTCATCCACCTCTATCATGCTCCTCCTCATCGCTCCCAGCCCACCACGTTGCTTCATCACCTCAACCCCCAACCACCACCACCACCAGCACCCAACGCCCCTCAGGGAACCATGTCAATCCCAAGCCTATAAGAGGGGGCTTGACGTGGGCCTCGGAGGACAGACAGCTCCCCTTTGCTCCCCTGCTCACTGGAGGATGAAATTAGCCTGCGGTGGACCGTCCGTGGCGGTGGGTCACTTCAGACAACCAGGCAGCGGTGCTTGACCAGCGCTTTACCCTCTCCACCATCACCGAGCACCCACAAACTGACCCCCACCCTTCCACACCCCCAGGCTCCTTGCCAATAATCCCTCGCACCCTCCAACTCACCTCACGTCCATCCTGCCCTTTTTGCCCCTCGAGTTAAAGCCATTTAACCCCCAGCATGGGGCAGAAAAGCAGGGGCGCAGGGGTTGGAGATTGGCCGCTTCACGTTGAGTTAGAGAAACTTGCTGTTTAAATCAAAGCCTGTTTGGTATTCCAGGGAGTGAGAGCCTGCTACTGTCACATAGCAGGACTAGGGCCCGCTGTATATAAGCTCTGAACACTCTGAATGCCGGAGGATGCTCTCATCGCCTCTCCGGAATGTTGACATCCTTATATTTTCTTGCAGATTTATTTCATTTCGGTCCATGATAAAGCTACTGTCTAGCTGCTTCATCTGAATTTACGCAGAAAACCCTCTGAAGTCTGTATCCATTTCTTGGAGAATGCAGTTATGTGACAGCACTTGAATGAAACTGGAAACCATTGTGTAATATATGCAACACCAAGCTCCCCTCCTCTGCATATCATTATTACAGCAGTTGAAAGCCCAAAATAGTCGCACACTCCAATCTCATCCAATCCCCCGAAACACAGGACCCGTTCTTTCACGATGCATCCGTGCCAGAAGTCCCCAAAGTTAACGGCGCAATTACCGTGAGTGTCTATTAAAGGGGGCATAAAAGATGGCTGAGTGTGATTCACCACTACATCAGACACATAAAAGAACCAAGATGTGGAGGAAGAGGTGTGAACTCCCATCTTGGAGCAAAGGAGGACAATTACACCGAGGTTTTAAAGGATGAGATAAGAGCTTGTCTTTAGAGTCTATTTGCTCCAGAATGAGCTGAGGAACAGTGAGGAGTTTGTTGTATGATGGGAAGGTGGAAGGTAAATTATTATCATTTGCTCTTCCCTTGGAGTAGTAGCTCCCCTGTGTGGCTAATTTCTGGCGGACATTTTCGATCGCCAAAAGTGAGGATTCTCTGTAATTGATTTGGGGATGCCAAATGGCACGTGGGGAAAAACCCTCTAGTCAATCTGTATCATGATTTTTTTTTTTCTCCTATAGTAAGATCTTGTTAATTTCACAAATTATTAGGGCTGTCAATCGATTTAAGTATTTAATCGTGATAAATCACATGATTGTCCATATATCATGATTCATTTTTTATCTGTTCAAAATGTACCTTAAAGGGAGATTGGTCAAGTATTGAATACTCTTATCAACATGGGAGTGGGCAAATATGCTGCTTTATGCAAATATATGTATATATTTATTATTGTAAATCAATAAACAACACAAAACAATGACAAATATTGTCCAGAAACCCTCACAGGTACTGCATTAAGCATTCAAAATATTCTTGAATCATAACATGGCAAACTCAAGACCAACACGCAACGAGGTGGGAGGTCAAGGGACCCCTTTGAAAATGGCCATGACAGTTGTTCCTCGCCAAACTTTAGTGCAAGTTTGGAGCGTTATTTAACTAGTATGACATGGTTGGTACCAATGGATTCCTTTGTTTTTTTCTAGTTTCATATGATGCCATCATCAACCATATCATCACTCTAGCTTTAAAACTGCATCCGCTACAACTTCTGAAAGATCGATTACGTTATTATCGCTTTAAGTTTGACAGCCCTACAAATTATGGATGTAATAATCTGTAATAAATTGTTCCTCAATACAGTTTTTTTTCTCTACCCAAATCAAAAACTATTCTAACTAAATATAGAACTTTTACTGAAAAATAGAAGGTCTCATGAAAAAAAGACAGAACATTTTTTGTTCGTTATAAATGCTCAAAACCAAATTATTTTCCTCATAATGTTCATAAATGGCTTAAGATCAGGGGTGGAAGTAAGAATCTGGCAGGTCAAAGACAAACTCTTCTATCTGCGCCAAAGTTGGATGGAAAGGGGAGGCCAGTAAATGTGAGCTGTTGTTGTCACTTTCAATAGACTTCACAATAAAGACGCCACCTTTCAGAGAATGTTCCCTTGAAATGTCAGGGCCATCCTCAGGAGCCTTGAAGGACGGCGTCTCTTTAAAAGCAATATTGGCAGTAAACATACAAGGCGGAGGCTGTCTATCTGCTTTTGCCATCAGAGCGTGGTGGAGGATGATAATCGCTGTGGAGGAGCTGCACCTATAAAAAAACAAAAAATAGCATGGAAAACAACATTTCAAGTGTGCATATCGGCAAGACAGGCTAATTGTTTATGACAATGTTCTGTACTACTAGACAAAATAAAAAAAAAACATCTGGAGATGGTGAATAGCAGCAAGGTGTCCTGTCTTGCATTATCAATTGAGATGATTACCTTGGGTAACAGGGTCACAAATACTAATGCTTTGCCATAGACAAAATCTGAGTAACAAATATTTTCTTTCCTTTATGTGGTTAAGTGTCAGTTTAATTGAGTTTATACTTTAACTCCTTACCATTCCTCTCCCTTTTCTTATAGGGTGTGGGGGGGGATGTTCAAGGGTATATAAAAAGTCAACATTATATGTCACATAGAAGTTGTGTATATCCGCTGAAAGCTGGGAACCTGAAGATTAATTTGAGATGTAACTCAGCACTGTGTGTCAAGTTGTTCTAGCCATCAATTAGAAATAAAAAATAATTGATAAACAAATTATTCAATTAAAATAAATTGTGAAAGTGTATAAGAGCGTAGAACATGATGATATAAGCATATGATGGCCATCCCCGTGCTCACTTATGTCTCGTAAATTGTTGCAGCAACGTTTGGGTTGATACCATTTGTTACAAAGATTTGGTGCTAAATTTAACTATTTTTTACCATTCGAGAATTGATACAAATTATCAATAATCCCTCCAAAATACCACATTAAGACACCAAGACCTCGAGGAACACCATAGAAAAAGCCATGCTGTGATTTGGTTTCAAAAACTTTTGACATTTGGAGATTTCAGCAGGAATTGCATTTTTTGGCGATTGGATGGTGAGCACTTCTGTTCTGGAAACTGCTCAGAAACCCCCTTATTGTCAATCTACCTAGGAAAGCCATCTGTCCTCTGAATGCTCTAGGTCTGCAGTTTGTGGCTGTAAAGTTTTTGGAGGCTGTGATTATCCTAGAGGTCACCACAGGTCACTTTATACAGTGAGGTCAAGTTTCAAAAAATGGTCTCACTATATGAAATGGCTACTATGGAGACTAACATTGTCACACATGAATGCAATTGGGTCTTGTTGGATCCAAAAGAGTCTCAGTTTTACAGTGATACCAAATTTTGTGCAATTCCAAGACTGTTTGTGGACCCCAGTGTTGGGGACGCAGATAGGAGCTAGTGTAGTTATTAGAAAATATTAAAGATAAATATTGATATTAATAAATTATCAATATATATTTATAATAACAGGGTGTGTCCCACGCCAGTATGCAGAAATATTCAAATACACCATTTTAGTATAGGTGAAAATAAACACATTTATACTGCATTCAAAAAACTGCATGGTTTTTGCCCAAAACTACATTATCATATAGTGGACATGTCTGTAAAGCGTAGACTCGCGGGTACCCATTGAACCCATATTCATTCACATATCTTGAGGTCAGAGGTCAAGGGATCCCTTTGAAAATGGCCATGCCAGTTTTTCCTCACCAAAATTGTGCGTAACTTCGTTGCGTTATTTAGCGTTCTTCCCGTCACGCTAGCATCACATGGTTGGTACCAATGGATTCCTTAGGGTTTTCTAATTTCATATGATACCAGTATCTTCACTCTATCCTAAAAACTTAGTCTGCAACTGAAAGACACACATAGCACATAATGCATAGCAAATAAATTAAAATACATTCACAAGTCAGCAAGGTATATTCCACACCTTACTGAAGCTGAAGTTGATGCAGCTAAAATAGATACGACGTGTAAAGACAAAAGTGAAGAGACAAAAAGAATTCTCAGAAACATCTGTGTCAGGAGTGTGTACTGATGGATATTTAACGCTGAATAAATCAGCTCTGCGTTGGTTTCGACATACTCGTACCTCACTGATCATGTGGTGAGCTGTGAGTTGACGGGGGGCGTGGGGGGGGGGGTAATGTGAAGGTGGATGTATTTGCACTCAAGCACATTTCTATCTTCAGTGTTTTTGTCAACAAATAAAAAAAAGGGCTGTCAAGGGAAAAGAATGTTAAACTTGAAACAAGTGGCTTAGCTGATGAAGCTTCATCAAAAACACCTCCTCAAAGTTACACTAATCAATATTTTTATATCCCCGTGACAACGTAGTCGGGGGTATATAGCGCTCCGCGTGTCCGTCCGTCCTTCTGTCCTTCCGTCCTTCTGTCCTTCCGTCTGTTACACTTTCGTTTTCGGAGCAGAACTCAAAAAAACATTTCCCTTAGGAACTTCAAATTTAGTATGATGGTTGCCAGTGTGGTCTAGTCGTGCCTTTTGGGGGTTAGAAGTCCAGGGTGCCCAAAAGTTTTAAAATTTTGGCCAAAAAATAGATTTTTTTTGGGCTTCAATTTCCTTTCCGGAGTACAACTCAAAAACTATTTCACTTAGGAACTTCAAATTTGGTGTGATGGTTGACAGTGTGGTCTAGTTGTGCCTTTTGGGGGTTAGAAGTCCAGGGTGCCCATTAATTAATTAGTTAATGCCCATTAAGTCCATTAGTTCCTAAATAGCAAAACCTTCGGCCCTACTTTAGTAGGGGTCAAGTGGTGAGCGGGGGTATGTGAGCCATGCTAACTTTTGCCTTGTTTATAATAAAAATCTATCAAATGAAATGTGTATAATGTGAAATTTGTCACTCATAGTGTCAAAACCACAGGGAAATAGCATCCAGTTATGCAGTGTTCCTCAGGTCTACGTGACTTGCTTCATTCTTACCGCTCTCATCAAACGGTAGACAAAGTTAGCGACTTGCTGGTGAACATAGTGGAGCATTTAGAAGCTATAGAGCCAGATATTTCCCTCAGGAGTTGGTGGAGACCAAAAATGGAGCTAAAAGATTATAGAATATTGGACTTAATTAAATGGCACCCTTTAAACAGTAGGAAAATACTGAGCCATTGACTTTAGACCAGGTTTTTGTTCCTCAATGGCACAATTGCTTTTTGCTGCCTCAAGATAGCAATGTGCGTGACCACGCCTCATTTTAAGACCATAGGTGCACAAGTACATACCTACACAACATGGGCGCTGGGCATGACAATGATAACTGTGTTGGTCGGAAAGTAGCAATAGACGGGTTTCTGTGCGATGTCTTCACAGAGATGCGCATGCAGCTAATGGGCAGAAAGCACGGCATGCCTAGCAGAGCCAAACTCCAAAGCAAAGATGACAAGGAGTTGTTGTGCAGTAAACTGCACCAACAACATAAAAGATGGATAGAAAATGTTTAATATTCTGAGGGGATCACATGCCTTTGTTAAAAACAGAAGGAGGAAGCTAACGTTAGCTAACATTCGTTTAAAAATTTCAATCGGACATATCTGCAATATTGTATTGATTTGTGGCGTTAGCTAGCAACCAGCAACACGCTGTTTAATAGAGATCCGTCAGGGGTCTAAAGTTAATGTTCACCTGCCTGACATACAAAGAGCTGCTGTGTGACTGGTTGTACTAATAACAAGACCAAAATCCAAGTCTCCAGTTTTATATCAACCCTATACCTGTTTAGGAATTGCTGAGGATCAATTGTATGGCGGTGGCGGCGGCCATCAAGAGGGACTCACGTAACTTAAACTCCGACCGGAGTGTCAACACAACAGACCTTGGTCCCCCATGTTAAATCACACTTATGTCTAATCTAACGTTACCCATTTCATAACAGCTGATAATAATAATTACAGCGGCTGCCAAAGCGGTTTTGCCCCCTGAATGTTCACGCACCCAGTACTGTTGGTATACAAGAAACCCGTCTATGCACCGGGTGTAAAATAGGGCCCTAGAAGTCATATATCAGTTTCTGTATAATCTGAGTCACCACTTTGATTTTTGTTATGTTTTCATGTTTTATGTTTAAAAAACAAAACAAAAACAAATCCCCATCACTCCATCTTTCACCAATCGTCCTACTTAGTGCAAATCCTCAAGAGCTTTGTTGTAATTGAAATGAGATAATCTCATGTGCAGTAGTTTACAGTACATACAGACCCATTATTCAATCCAACTTGTGTTCTCTTATGATTTGATCTCGCAGGAATTATCCTTCTTCCATCAGCAAGGAGCACATCGCTCAACAGCTTAAGGGAGAGTGAAGTAAGTACATATTAACAGATGGATCCGATCATGGATGTGATAAAAATGGAAATGAAGAACAATGGATTTGAGCCCTTGTTTTAATTGAATGATTAAAGACTATAGAAAAATATCATTCAGGGAGACAAAGGTCCTTTTGAAGAAGCGTCCCACTCTTTCAAATCTCTTGCTTCAGAACTGGGAGTTAATTTCCCTTTCCACTGTTTACCATCTTAAACCTACAAGCTGAGGAAGAATCTCATGATTTACTTACCACTACTAATTATAGCTTTAATTACCTGGCAAATTGACATCTTGCAATCTGCAATTTACTATTATTATCTTCCATTTCACTGGCAAGTGCCCAGCATTTACATTGATGGCAAAAGCTCAGGGTAACCTTTTCAGGAAAATCACTTTAAGAAAACCAGTAACTGACTCACATTAAATGCCAAAGATGTTCAATCCAGTTCTATTTAATCCAATTATCTCAAATGGTTTGTGTGCGGGAAGCCAGTGGGGGATCATGGTGTTGTCACTGGAGCAGCGGCACCTATTTGGTTGTGAAAGTAGCTTGATGATGACCAATAAGGATGGGCGAATCGATACTGTGGTATCGATCCTTCGATATTCACAAACTACTCATTTGGTATCGATTCCTTTTAGATAATATTGATAATAAATTATATAAACAAAACGTGGGCGGCTGCTTCATTTCCTAATGTTTTTAATATAATGTTTGTGCCCAAACAGCCCTGAGCTGGCCCATGTCACATGACTGTGGAAACATATGTGAGAACAGAACGTAGCGCACAGTTGCCCACTTCCGAATCAAACGTGAGTCTACTGCAGAAAGTCTATACTGAGAATAGGCCGAGTGTCGGAGAATGGCACAATGGCAGAAAGGAAACGTAGCGTTGTGTGGTGCTACTTTTCCCCAGTCTCCTTCACCTCCCTCTGTCTGACAAAAGACATTGCAGGAGAGTTTTGAGAGAGGGAAAGCAGATCCAGGTACAGGTAGCACCGTTATTAGTTTGTTTTTGCTGTGTCACCGCGTCTACCCTAGATTCCTAAACATCATCATCACAGTCTAATTTTAAATTTGGTTTTTACATGAGTTTCAAGTTCTTTATAATCATGGGCACAACAATTACAGTGAAGTGGTCGTTGGCAATGAAAATCTTGCAAATGAAAGCAAAAATGAGAATCTAAGACATTAAATAGTGTATAAAAATATAGGGTTAAAATATAAACATAAATAAAATGTGAAATATAGTAATATAAATTTGTGGTAGACAGCAATTGCAAATTAATAAACTCAATGAAAACAGTTTTGTTGGTTTTTTTTCATTTTTTTTATCTGTTCAAAATGTACCTTAAAGGGAGATTTGTCAGATATTTAATACTCTTATCAACATGGGAGTGGGCAAATACGCTGCTTTATGCAAATGTATGTATATATTTATTATTGGAAATCAATTAACAACACAAAACAATGACAAATATTGTCCAGAAACCCTCACAGGTACTGGATTTAGCATAAAAAATATGCTCAAATCATGACATGGCAAACTGCAGCCCAACAGGCAACAACAGCTGTCAGTGTGTCAGTGTGCTGACTTGACTATGACTTGCCCCCAAACTGCATGTGATTATCATTTTTCCTCGCCAACATTTACTGTAAGTTTGTATCGTTTAGCCTCCTACCCGATAAGCTAGTATGACATGGTTGGTACCAATGGATTCCTTAGGTTTTTATAGTTTCATATGATGCCAGTAACTTCACTTTAGAAAACGTTAAAGAAATTAGTGGCGTCAAAATGAATATACATAATAATAATAAATATATATTATTTCTAAAAATTACCATTATTTAAAAAAAAAATAATCACATACCGATTTAAGAAACGATCGGAATCAATATCGGTATCAGTATCGGTATCGTAAAAATTTGAACAACAATTATCGGTATCGTATCGAATTAAAAATGTCTTGTATCGCCCATCCCTAATGACCAAGTGGTGACAAGGACTGCAGCACAGGGGGGGAGTTGGCCCTCCCAAATCGAGGAATAAAGGTGTGGGGAAGTAAAAAAACAAAAAAAGGAGAAAATAAAAAGGAAAAGGAAAGAGGAAAATTTCTCACTATTATGTATTTCACGCTAGAGTGAGCATTTGACATATCCAATTTCTAACCTGAGACACTTACTGTGTCTTTGTGGAGCTGAGAGGGGTTATAGGGGAGATTATGGCATAACAGATCAGTGTGTGTGTGTGTGTGTGTGTTTGTCTATGCTCACAGCAGTGGAGTCAGAGCCAGATAATAAAACAGTTTTTTTGTATTGAATGTGTTGTTTAAATAAGCTTTCACTATTTGAATGTGGCCATCTGACAGAGGGGTTGTTTATTTTCTATTGGAACTCTTTATATGGTTTTGTTTGTGTGTGTGCGGGAAAGAAATGATCATTTCACATTTGTTACCCTCTGGGGAGAGCACATCCAATGCCCTCAGGCACACACACACACACACACACACACACACACACACACACGCTCTCCCCTCCTAGCCTCTCCTGAGGCATCTCCATCACCATTACAAGCTCTTAAATCCAGACTGATACATGCACCACTGCTGTCAGTCACAGCAAAGTGACACCATAGAATGATAAACTCTTCTTTTCCCCATAGAATTGACAAATTGTCATGTTTTTTTTTTCTTTGCACACATTTGTGGGCTAATTGCTCAGCTTTGTTTTCTGTCTCCACGTGTGAAATGCATGCGTTCTCATCAAAGTGGATGTGTTGGTTAACGCGAATGGCATAAGCTCTTCAATCACTAAAAAGATGTTTGCCGTCACTTCTTAATTGCACACTATTGCAATTATTCAAGTTATTTCTAGAGGAGGAGGAGGAGGAGGAGGAGGAGGAGGTTGTGGTGCTTTTTCCTGCTTCTCATCCATGCCTACTCTGCCTCTCCCTGAAGCTGACCTGGTGGCTCACCAATCTCATTGTCATAATTACCGTCATCACAATCACTATTATCTTAATTGGCCTTATCTCCTCGTTAGCTGCTCGTTAGCTAATTGACTCAGAGAATATCCCGCCAAACGCTTTGCGCAGTGAGACAAAAGGCGACAGACGGAAATCAAGAGGAGACATCTGCCTGTTGAGAGTAGAGAAAGAAAGTACGACAAGCGCCGGCTCATCTGTCACAGTAATGACTGTCTCAACAACTGTACACAATTATGCGGAGGAAAAACTAGCGCTGCAGCCGCCGCGGCACACTAGTTACACATGAGAACACTTTTCTACAAGTACATGCATAGAACACAGTCAGACCTAGACAGATGCTTAATGACATGTTCCGACACACAGCTACAGAAGTTAAAAAGAACGCAATTAAACACCGGGTAAGACACACACACACATACTCCCACACACACATGCTATAGGCTCTCTGTGTGTCAAAAAGCCAATTATAGGACATTGAAAGGAACGGGAAGAAATACTGTAATTAAAGCGCGCTGATCTGTGTGGAAAATTAGGAGGAATAGCAGAAAATATCAGAATTATCGTCAATTAAAGCACGCGAGAGCTCGCTAAATATCCATTTAATGACACGGAGATGACTTAAAAAAAGCTAAGATAAGAAGGTGAAACTATAGCTGCTGCAATTTGCTCCACACTAAAGGAATACAACATTTCAGAAGCTTTAGATAAGAATTTAATGCGGGAGTATAGGCAGTATATTTTTGGCATAATTGAGCAAAAATTCCATAATAACTTTTCAGCATATTGTAATTCAAGTGTTCTGAGAGAAAATTAGACTTCTGCACCTCCTCATGGCTCTGTTTTAAGGTTTTAAAAAATCGAGCCCGTGATGGGAGACTTTGGCCAGTCACAGGTTATTTCAGAGAGTTCCTATTGGCTGTACGGAGGCAGCACTCAGAAACTCCGATCAAATGGTCAAACTAGGCAGCGCTGATCAAATATGATCAAATTTGCTGCTCAGAGACGGCAAGGCTCCAGCTCGGCTCTGATTGGTTGTTTTCCTCCTGTCTGTGAAATCTTGCAGATGTCATTAGGAGCATCGAAGGACACAGAGGCACATGATTTCTTTCAGACTCGTCTCATGCACTACTGTCAGGATATAGTGACCGTTTTTTTAATCATATTTGCTCTAATCTCGCCTACTGCTGCTTTAAGTCATTTCCCAAAACAGTAACCTCTTACATAATTGCTTTTTTTCTGACCTCCTTCCACTGTCTCCCTACTCTGTCGCTGTTGTTTCTCTTGTTGTCACTTCACCAGATTCTTTCCTACGTTTCCCACCCTGTTCTGCTCTTCTTCCTCTTTCTTTATTGTCACACCATCCCACGGCCTTTTTCCACCCCATTGCCATTTTATCCGCTCATTTTCCTTGCTTCCTCTTTCCTTTTACTTTGCACTTTGTCTCTGTCTCATCTCTTTCAGTAACTCTCTCTCTCTCTCACTCTCCCTCCCTTACTATGTGTTCCTGTAGGGTTGTGGAGTCTGGTGGTGTCACTGGTAATAGGGTCCCATGGGTACTCTGTACACCATTGCTGGGGTCTGAGAACTGCCTGCATAATATGAAAGGGAGGGGACTTGTGTTTTCATGTCCTACTTTAAAAAGGGTCCGCGTTCATTCTATGGTGTCACTTTGCTGTGACTGACAGCACTGGTGCACGTGTGTGCGTTCGCATTATGCATCAAACTTTGAAGTGACATGAAGCAACCAAGAGAGGCTGACCTAAGTAGAGGAGTTTATGTATTCACAAGTTGGGGTGTGAAGATTTGTGAGATTGACCGTCTATCGGTGCGCCAGTTGCAGTGATGCAGGCGTACTGAACCTTTATAGTGAATGGAGAGCTGAGCTACAAAACAAAGCTCTCTGGTCCTGTCTACACGTATACAGATATTTTTAAAAATTGATATACTCCCCTCCTTTTAAAAAAAAAAGAAATCTGTCCACACGACTTTCATTTTACAAAAATCTGTCCACACTCAAATAAAATGTCAAATGCTTGCTGTAATATTTACATGTCACCACAATTGAGATCACAAGTTAAGGGTCAAGGAATTTTGTTAGCACCCTTCTCACTCCCTTTCCTTCGGCTTCATTACAGTCACTTCATTAATAGATATTGTTAGTGGGGCGCGGGGATTCCTGGTCGAACTGCATGACTGTCATCTGCTGTCATCAACTGTCTCTTTACATGCATAAATGAGGAAAGGGAAGTCCTCCAGGTTTATGTCCATCGCCCTTCTGAGTGCTCCAAACCTCTCCTTCAATCGCCGTTTGGCCTCGACATGTTTAATGTGTTCCCTGCTTTGGCCTCCTGTGACTGGAACATTTTTCAAATGTAAAGTAAGTCCGAGCAGTGCTAACAAAACGTAAAAAAGCCAGTACTCCACCATCTTTGTTATTGTTTCTGGCGCATGCTCATTACCCAAAGCAACAATGGGCATGCACAAAATGAGGAGAGGACGCCATCGTTTCCCAAACGCTCCGTTTTACACGTCCACACCGATACAAAGTAAAAAAAAAAAAATCACCGTTCTCAAAAATATCCGTTTGTGTGACCCAAAACTCTGTTTGTGTGTGGACGAGAGGCCACAACGTAGAGGAAAATATCAATTTTTAGAAATATCTGTATACATGTAGACAGGGCCTATGTCTATCTGTATCCCAATCCTCACCAATGGTCACATGCTTTGGGATTAGTGCCTGAAAGACGTGATACAAGCACCTGTGGCAACTTTTCTCAGCAGTGTGGCTGGCCTTACTGAGCATGTGGTAAATTCACACAGTCTCACGGCAGTTCGTGAAATAGTCACAAAATGTAATGCATTTGATTCGTGTACGTAGACACGAATTTAACTTTTTTCCGTGACGCTCAGTACGACTTTCAACAACGTATTTTTTGTGTGTTTTTATTTCCGCTCCAGTCTTTTCAAAATAAAACTGCTTAGTTAAGTTTCGGAATACATCGACTTGGTTAGGCTTGGGCAACAAAACCACTTAGTTAGGTTTAGGAAAAGATTGCGTTTTGGGTTATATAAGTCCAAAAAAAAAAAAAAAAAAGTACAGAAGTTACGTAACAAATAAATCAAGTTTGACTTGTGGTTTCACACGGGACAAAAACACTGTTCTCCTGGGCGAAAGTACTGTGTTTTTTGACCCGCCCATCCACCCCGACGTCCTCTCTACGAGGCGTTCACTGCTCTTTATACTTCCCGGTTCACAATTAAGTGGATTACATACATACAAATTGATTTTGTGCTGACCATCAAAAAAAAAATTCAATTTTGTGTCTATATACACGAAACAATACATTAAATTTCCTAATTATTTCATGAACTGCTGTGCGACTGGGCTGGGTAAGCATGATGTACGTCTACGTGTGTGCATGCGCGTGTATGTTCGAAGGTTGTTAAACTGAATTCAAAATACAAAAATGTGCAACCCCAAAAGACTTGCTTCCTCTGCAAATCAGATGTCCATTTGGGGTGGATGAACTCTTAAAGGGTAACTTTGGAATTTTTCAACCTGGACCCTATTTTCCCATGTTTTGGGTCTGACTAACTAATAGGGACAACAATTTCTGAAATTGGTCCCGTATTGAGGGAGGTAGCTCTCCCTAAAATGGGCTATTGTCATCCCTGCAGTCAAACCAGAAACTCTGTGTTTGATAGCAGAGCAAATTTTTTGTTCTATGCAAGCAAAATTTGACACAATATAGAAAGCGGCACCAATGATAAGATATGTGAAGCAGATGGAAGAATAGGAATGGGGCAGGAGTTGCCTCATACTCGAGAGGGATCAACAGAAAATAATCCAGACAGTGAAACAACTTGCAAATTAGACAGCTCGGTGACAGGTTTATGGTACAGCTGAGCATTTTTAAAACCACATAAAGCACAGTTCATGACAGTATACATTAAACACCAACTTGGTAGCTGTGCGCCTCTGTCCTGGCCTCTCTACAGAAGAGCGATTATATCCTGAGAAACCACTGAATCATTGCAATAGAGCCAGTTGTGATGACAAAACCACACCTAACTAACATGCCTCCCTAGACCCAAAGAGGCTGGGGATTTGTCCAGCTAACCCTGGTGGATGTACACACCGGGAGGTCCAAACAGCCCAGAGGCCTCCGGTCAATGCATCAGTTTGGAAGCGAAAAAGATTATGGGTATAAATGAGGTGTCTTTGGGAGAGGCTCCCCCACTGTGAGCCTTTCAAGTCCAAAAAAAAACTGCAGTTTCCTGCCAAACACCATTTCAAAGAGAAAATATCTAATGATAACTTGGACAACCCCATGCATTGCAAACAATCAAGCTAGCCATGCATCTCAATCCTAACTGCCCTAATGCATGAACTTACTATTTTAATAAAGCTCACCGTGAGACCGTCCATCTCTGGATGCTAAAAGCTAGCCCAGATCAACCATCTGTGCATCTTTAGACCGTCACAATCTCTTTCTGGACTCTAGGAGAACCAAGACACAACGCTTGTACAATATTCTTCTTGTCATTTCATGTGTCTCATATCCTGACAATATTGACACACGATTTAAAGGTCCCATATCATGCTCATTTTCAGGATCATACTTGAATTTTGTGTTTCTACTAGAACATGTTTGCATGCTATAATGTTCAAAAACCCTGTTTTTTTCTCATACTGTTGGCCTGAATATGCCTGTATTTACCCTCCTTCTTAAACGCTCTGTTTTAGCACATTTCGACGGAATTGCGACAAAATTGCAACAGCATTGCGTTGCTTGGCAACAGCTTGGGTCCATGTGTACTTCCTGTCAGCTGATGACATTCACAAACACTGCAACCAGGAATAAACATGGACACATTTAGAATGTTTACGTTTAAATCTGTGTAAAGGGTCTAAATATTTTATATTTGTGACATCACAAATGGACAGAAATCCTGACAGCTTGTTTCAAATGCAGAGTTTCTGAATACGAGCTGTGTGTATTTCCCTGTGGATTGAGCGTTTCGATACTTTCACAGTATTTGTATAGCACTTGAGCCTGCTTTATAATAAAAAAACGTGAAAATCTCACTTTTTTATAATATGGGACCTTTAAGACACATTGATTTGTACTTTTGCGTCTCCATTAGCTATATGAGAAGTCTGATTATACGCATCTAGTGTGTGGCTAGCCCTCACTCAAACCAGTCCACTTACCCACAATATGAAAGCTACATGCAATGGTACCATATTCCGTATGTACGACCACAATCGTTACAAATGATTTAGCCTGCAGCTCGTGGATCGAATATCCAGCCCGGTCGCACTAAATGCCGTATGAATGACAAAGTAATTCACAAGTCATTTAGCATGCAATAAGAACGCTGTTCTTGCTTGTGGAGTTTTATTTGTACGCCATGTAGTCTGTATTGACCGCAATGTGAAGGCATCCGCCTAAATATGCTACGCTCAGAGCTAGTGAGGTAGAATAAAAAGTGAGAAAGACTGTTTATGGTGGGTGGGAGGTGAGATGGATGGGTCCAACACACCAGGCAGGAGACCAGTGTAAGAGACCAGTGTTCGGTTTGTGATATGTTTTTTGTAGGGCTGTCAAAGTTTACGCGGTAATAACACAAATTTGTTTTAACGCCACTAATTTAACACATTGACGCAATTTGTGACCGCCGATCTTTCGGAGGTTCTAGCGTGCTCAGTTTGAAAGCCGGAGTATAAACTACTGGCAGCATATGAAGCAAGCAAACCTAATGAATCCATTGGTATCAACCATGTCATACTAGCTTGATGCGAAGGAGGTTAAATAATGCTCCAAACTTACACTAAATCTTGACGAGGAAAAACTGGCATGGCCATTTTCAAAAGGGTCCCTTGACCTCTGACCTCAAGATATGTGAATGTAAATGGGTTCTATGGGTACCCACGAGTCTCCCCTTTACAGACATGCCCACTTTGTGATAATCACTTGCAGTTTGGGGCAAAAACTGTTGTTGTCTGTTGGGCTGCAGTTTGCCATGTTATGATTTGAGCATTTTTTTGAACATTTGCATAAAGCAAGCATATTTGCCCACTCCCATGTTGATAAGAGTATTAAATACTTGACAAATCACCCTTTAAGGTACAATTTGAACAAATAAAAAATGTGTGATTAATTAAATATTTTAATCGATTGACAGCCCTAGTTTTTTGTACTTCTGTTACGTTGTTTTCAGTACGTATTTTACTTAGTTTACATACTTAGTTTAAGCCCAACCATGATGTGTTTTTATAAAGTAAGCTCAACTATGTGGTCTTTTTGCCTACACCTAAATGCGGCCAGAGCTTTGTTACATAGCGTAAAAATTACATGAGAGAAGAGAATGTGCAAATGCGTTCTCATGACATGCGTAATATTTCATGAGTTAACTAATGCTTTTTGGTTGCATTTCCTCTTGGCTGCAGAGGCAGATGTTGCTAGATACCACACACACACACACAAACACACACACAAACACACACACAGGCTGAAGGCCTTGAAAGGCTGACAACCAGCCAACCCGTCTCAGCTATATGTAGTGAAATAAAAGGTCACAGAAGAGCTGCGCCCCTACTGCAGGCATGCACAGATGAAATGCATTTCACATGACAAGTCAAAGCACCAACCCTCCAACTGTCACTGTAGTTTCTTTCAGATCTCAACGAGCCAAAGAGTCTACAGCCACACGAGCAGCTCTGGCAGGCTGCACTTCGGCACAGCGTTGCTCGGAGCATTGCTCTTAGATTAGCATGACGGTCTGCTAACATTTGCTAATTAGCGTTAAATTGACAGTGTAGCTGAGGCTGGTGAGATGTCATTAGTCCTGCAGATATTTGGTCATAAACCAAAGTGTTGGAAATTTTCACCTGATGGGGCTATAGGTGAAAAGTCAGAGGATCACCAAAGTCATTAGGATACAGCTGTATCCGGCAGTCATGAATGTCTGTACCAAATCTGGAGTCTGTCCAGTTGATGTTGAGATATTTCACTGGTTAACTGAACATTTTGACCTAGTGGTGGCGCTGGATCAAAAGTCAGGGGGAGTCAAAGTCATAAAGTCTAGTGACCAGAAATACATGGCAATCTTCCTAATAGTTGTTGAGGTATTTCAGTCTGGACCACAAGGGCGCACTGTCAGACCAGACAACTGACCGCTAGCAGGGCTAAAAACTAAAAACAACACAGAAAAAGAAAAATAGGACACAGTTGTATTTTTAGTAGGGCTGTCAAAGTTAACACGATAATAATGCGTTAACGCAAATTTGTTTTAAACCTCATTCATTTCTTAAACGCATTAACGCAACTTGCGATGCTAATTAACGCTCCAAACTTGGGCTAAATTTCCTCCTGCGAGGAAAAACTGGCATGGCCATTTTCAAAAGGCCCTTGACCTCTGACCTCCAGATATGTGAATGAAAATGGGTTCTATGGTTACCCACGAGTCTCCCCTTTACAGACATGCCCACTTTATGATCATCACATGCAGTTTGGGGCAAGTCATAGTCAAGTCAGCACACTGACACACTGACAGCTGTTGTTGCCTGTTGGGCTGCAGTTTGCCATGTTATGATTTGAGCATATTTTTTTACGCTAAATGCAGTACCTGAGAGGGTTTCTGGACAATATTTCTCATTGATTTCCAATAATAAATATATGCATTCATTTGCATAAAGCAAGCATATTTGCCCACTCTTATGTTGATAAGAGAATTAAATACTTGACAGATTTCATTTGTCAAGGGATTGGGATTAATCATGATTAAATATTTTAATCGATTGACAGCCCTAATGTTTAGCTGTAAGCAGCAATGCAAGTCATAGCAACTGTGCTTTCACAAGGAAAGCTGCCCGCTAAGCATGTTTTTTTTTGTGCCAATGATGGTTGATGCTTTGACTTTTTTTCATTTAATCTTTATTTAATGTGGCAGTCTAATTGAGATTAACATTCACAAGAACACCATTGGCAAAACAGAAACAACACAACACAATAAACAGGAATTAAAAACAGTTACAAGAATTGTAAAAAAAAGATCAGATAATAAAGCTTTAAAATCTGTAAGAGGAATGCAAGACTCTAGTTTGTGGACAGTTTGCAGTTCATTCCATTTAAAAGGTGCATAGTAGTGCGTACGAGGGGGATATCTAAGGTGAAGTAGTTAATGGATCATGTGCTGTGCTTACTAGATTTAAATGACAGAAGAGCTGTGAGGTAGTTTGGAAGCTTCAACGGTAGCATTGCAGTGTGCAATGGGTTTTAGTAGGAAATGGCAACGTGTAGGAAAAACTCGTTTTAACATCTTCTAACATCTTAGACTGTGAGTGTGCAGTGCAAACAACCGCTCAGTGTAACCTCAAGAACATGAAATGGGTTGACAGAACACCACGCCAAGTAAACAACGGACACAGTGACCAGTAATACATGTTTCAAAATGAATAAGATGCCTAAATGAACTACTGTCAGGATGTAGCCACATCCCTGTGGAATGAGTTAGCACCTTGTTGAATCCAAGCATCCAAGAAATCCAGTAGTTCTGGAGCTGAAACAGGAAGAAGTAGGGGCGGCTGTGGCTGAGGGGGTCGAGCGGGTCATCCCTTAAAGGTCCCATATTGTAAAAAGTGAGATGTTAATGTCTGTTATATTATAAAGCAGGTTTAAGTACTATATTAATACTGTGAACGTATCGAAATGCTCAATCCACAGAGAAATACAGACAGCCCACATTCAGAAACTGTGCATTTGAAAAAAGCCGTCAGAATTTCTGTAATTTTGTGATGTCACGAATGTACAATATTTATTTACCATTTCACAGTTTTAAACGTAAACAGTCTAAATGTGTCCCAGTTTATTTCTGGTTGCAGTGTATGTAAATAACATCAGCTGACAGGAAGTAAACATTGACCCAAACTGTTGCCTAGCAACGCAATTACGCAATTGCGCAATTCTGTTGAAATGCGCTAAAATGGAGCGTTTCAGACAGAGGGAAAATATGGGCATATTCAGGCAGACAGTATGAGGAAAATAAAGTTTTTTTTTAACATTACAGCATGTAAACATGTTCTAGTAGAAAACACAAAATACAAGTATGAACCTGAAAATGGGCGCATGGTGGTTTGATACCCAACAGTGGGCTGGTCGCTGGAGACTTAGCTGAAGGAGTTTCTGGTGAACCTGTGTGCCGTAAATCATTTTGTCTGATTTTGCTGGGAATCTGACCCGACAACAAGCATTAAAGGGACTGTTTGTAACTTTGTAAGCGTATAAATGTACCGGGTCGGGACACATGCGCGCTCGCATATGCGCACTCGCGTGTGACCGGAGCCTCGTCTCCTCTGCCTGCTTGCCTTCACCCAGACAGAGCGCGCGATCTCGCGTACTCGCTCCACCTCTAGACGTGAACGCGCGCTCACTCCACACTGCAGAAGAGTTAGTTTAGCTCTGAGAATATCTAGTGAATGTACAGTGGACGTTTGTGCAGAAATAACTGCTGCAGCTCCTCCAGACCAACAGAGGTTTTCCGTGTCTTGTGAAGTGAAGGGGCTCCGCAGTGAGAAACGTTATCGCCTCCCTCCTGCGCCCGCAGGGAGACACCGGGTGCCGGTGTCACGGTTCACGTTTCTCTCTGTGCAGCCCCGTCACTTCACAAGACACGGAAAACCTCTGTTGATGCGCGCTGTGTCAGTGAAGGCAAGCAGGCAGCGGAGGAGAGACTCCGGTTGCCGGTGTCTCCCTGCGGGCGCAGGAGGGTGAGGCAGGAAAAGCCAACACTAGGATCAGATCTAAATCATGTTCATGGAGAGACCTTTGTTTGGTCAGCTAACATTACTGCCAAGCAGGTGAAATATAGAGTGATATTGTGGTTTAAGCTGACGTCTGTCGCTTCACTGTTTTGAGCGATGCTCGTTCATGTCTATTTAGAGCGAGCAAGCGCGAGCCCGACGCTGACTTTCGTTGACTTAACGGCCACAGGTGTCACTTTTAATGAGCATTTCTGAAAGTTACAAATAGTCCCTTTAAGAATGACTATCCAGAAATAGCCAATATTCTCGCTGATAGTCTCGTGTGCTGATGCAGGTCATATAGAGGCATCAGTATTAAATTGAGACTGTTTCATAACCAGTTAAAAGTTCCACGTAGTAACTTTAATTAAACATTTTAGAGAAAACATCCAGTTCACATTTGGTTACAAGGAGGCCTAATCAAACCGGGGTGTCATTCAGATACCAGATGGTCCTCTGACTGGCTTTTATATGCAACCTTTTCTCTTTCTACTTCATTCCATTGCTTTTTACTCCCATCAAAAGTTTTATTTAATGACTCTTACTGCATTAATTATGAGTGGTAGAAATCCCTTTTTCAGAGCTGAATTTCAATGGTGGCCTTGTAAAACATTATGACATGTCTTTACTTATTTAATTATTTGATGATAATTTAGATTTTTTTTTTTTTTTCATTTCTTTACTCATCAGTGGCTCCACCATACTTGCCAACCTTGAGACCTTAAAAATAGGGACATTTGGTTTTGGGGTCCTCCAACAGGAAAATTTGAGTTTGTTTCCTGCATTTTGGTGACTTTAAAAGAATGAAAATGAAATAATAAGTACACTGCAATAGCATAATTTTACCTTTAATTCTCGGGAAAGAAAACTGAAGAATGTGTCCCTCTGGCGTAAACTAACATTCATCATTTTTTATTCATTTCTTGCCCCTGCTTGAGTATTTCCCTCTCTTAGTACTCTCAATTTCCCTTTCCTTCTCTCACTCACTGAAGGTCCATTCACAGTCAACGTGACAACGGCACCACTGCGCTCTGAAGTCCCTTATTTCCAATGGCTTGCATCACGCCATGACGGCTTATCACTACGTCGAGCAAATCCCCACTTTCGGCGCTGCACGCTGTGAGCGTCGAGCGCAGCTCAAACATGAGCTCAAACTGCGCTGTGTCACGAGCATAGACTGCTCTCTTCCAGAAGCTCTATTGCCGTCCGGGTTGAAACAGTAGAGCTTATAGGCGTTGTACAGTGCCAGAAACGGAAAAGGAAAACAAGTTTGAAAATTTGCCATAAACCGGGAGAAATACGGGAGAATTATGACCCCGGGAGGAAACCAGGCAACACATTCTCACTCCCAACTTGTCATATACCACCACTTGGTCAGTGCCACTCGGCATTGGAGAACGATGCACGGGGTTCCCCTCTTGTGTTACTTTTGGACGGACCAGGGAAGACGTGTCAATATATGCTTGGACATGGTGTCCTTTCAAAATAAACTTCCGTTTTCACGGGAAGTTAGGTTTAGGTAACACAACCACTTATTTAGGGTTAGGAAACGGTCGTGGTTGATATTAACTTCAGGTGACCAACGGGACTGACGATAACAAGTCACGTTACTAGAAATGTACGTGA
This sequence comes from Adelosebastes latens, assembly GCA_916700685.1. Lineage (NCBI taxonomy): Eukaryota > Metazoa > Chordata > Actinopteri > Perciformes > Sebastidae > Adelosebastes > Adelosebastes latens. Next base: position 168,980 of record CAKAKR010062296.1, read on the forward strand.
AAAGATAAGTCAACATCACTTTTAGTTTCACACGGGACATGACCACCGTGTCTCCTGGTTGACAGTCGTGTGTTTGTTTGACCCATCCGCCCTCAACGGACTCTCACACTGTTAATACAACGTTACTTGCTAACCCTAACCCTAAAGGGTACCTCCGTGCGTTGGTTTCCAATGCCGAGGGGCGCTGCCCAATCGGCAGTGTTTGACGAGTTGGGAGTGAGAATGGGTTGAACGAGGAGAGGGCAATGAAAAATGTGAGTCTCCCGGGAAAATCAGGAGGTCTGGCAAGTATAGGCTCCACCTACTAGTGAACTGCTCTCTTTTAGTCACAAAATGTGATTAGCCAGCAGCCCCAGCTACAGATTGAATAACTATCTGCTGCCTCCCTGAATTTCACGTTGATACTACGTAATTTCATACTATATAATGCAGATGTTACGAAACCAATAGAGGACGTGAATGGTACGTCGCCACAACCACATTTTGTTTGTAGGGTCAGCAGGTTGGATGTTTTCCCATCAGCGATGGTCTCCTAACTGCCACCCTGCTGGCCACAAACACAGAGAAAGAGATAGAAAAGAAATCCAAAAAGAAAAGCTTTATTTTATTGAATTAATTCAGCTGAGAAAGGAATCCCATTTCCCCTTCGGGCTCAGAGGCCTATCAGGAGGGACAATGTAACAAGAGTCTTAGTGCTGCCAAGTCTGAGAAGGGTCAAAAGTCCTGAGGGTCAGGTGGGTTTTATCACTGCAAAAGTCTTATCTGACATTTGTCACAGGGACAGGCCTAGAGAGATAATTGGAATAGGATTCTCCTTCTCTCTCCTCCCTCTTTTCAGTCACCCCCCTACACACACACACACACACACACAGATCTTCTGCACATTTATCTTGAAGTGTGTACCGAAGTTGCTCTGCAAGCCTTGCCTTCACATCTCTCAATATCTTATCTTCAAGTAAGACGCCCACGGTTGGCATTTTAAGACGACACATACCGACCCCACACATACACAGATAACTGCCGCTACTACTCACTGTCACTCACAATGGCCCACACACAAGCTGCGAGTGTGTATGTATGTGTGTGACAGTGGGCGAATGATTTGTATGAGGAAGCGTGTATTGGCTCGGTTAAGCTTGTGCAGTAGGCTCACTTGGAGCGCCGTGTGTACGTTGGTTTGTGTCGGCACGTGCATGCATGTATACGTGAGTCACTATTTATGCAGGAGTCGATGCATTTTTTTTGTTTATATCTGGGGGTGCGAGTGTGATTGTGTGTGTGTGTGAGTTGTTTCTGTGCCTGGTGCAAGCGATGGTAAGCACTGATTATACAGTAATGCTAGGTTTGTCAGGAAGCCAGCAGGCAGCCTGGTTTTAGCCACAGCGGG